>PVJN01016360.1:0-42522 GCA_004026805.1 Lasiurus borealis
GGAATTAAAAAATTGTCTTAATTTCTAAGATCCTGAATAAATTTACTGTAAAAGATCTTATGACTTAAGGAAATAATATAAAGAGATATTAAGGCAGAAATAAGAATGAAGCAATTATTTAGTAATATATTAGAAAAATATTTGATTTCACATAAAGCTTTATTGTGGGGTGTGTTTATTTTTTTAATTTTATCATCATTACCATCACTATTATCGTATATCATACAGAATAACCCCAAAACTACAAAGGATATCAGTATCTCTACTTTATAGTCAAAATATTTAAAGAATTTTAACCTTGTACACAAAATATATTCTAATCTGTTGTTTTCTTTTTAATTACTTTATATGCACACCTATAAAAATGCCCAATATTTAGCCAACATAAATATTAGAGGCCAAATTCCATCACAAGGACTCAGTTCTTTTTTTTTTTTAATATATTTTATTGATTTTTTACAGAGAGGAAGGGAGAGGGATAGAGAGTTAGAACCATTGATGAGAGAGAAACATCAATTCAGCTGCCTCCTGCATATTCCCTACTGGGGATGTGCCCACAACCAAGGTATATGCCCTTGACTGGAATCGAACCTGGGACCCTTCAAGTCCACAAGATGATGCTTTATCCACTGAGCCAAATCGGTCAGGGCAAAATGTCTAACTTTTAGTACTGGCTTTGTTTTTGGTTCCTATGATTCCTATGATTGCCTACTTTTGCCCTACGCTGTATTGTAACTATTCATGGAAAAAAAATAGCTGCAAAGACAGTAGACAACCTTTATTTAAAGTGTATATTTTTATTTCAAATTCTAATTTAATGATTTATATGATACACTGTAATTAAAATGCAATTTGTAAATAAACTAAATATACTAAAATTTCTTTACATCCTAAACATACATAATGTGATAGAACAGCTGGAAAACAAAAACTTTTGTGCTATGTCATTGCAATAATTTTTATTTATGATCTTATTTATTGAGGTAGTGTATGGTGAAATTTTATAGTAATGATTTTTTTAAAGTGCCTAGTGTATTCAGTCATTTGTTTTATATATCCTCAATATTCGTGTGAAATAGGCAAGGGGCTGATTTTCCTAACCTCCCTTCAATAAAGAAGACAGAGCAGTATGAAGCATGACAACTGTGAAAATGAGTTGGCAATCCGACTCCCCTCTAATGTACAAATTGTCAAAAGCTCACCTTCTCCAACTGTATAGGCTGCAGAGGTAGGTTTCTTGTTTACAGCTGCGTACAGAGCTTCTGGCCTGCCAATAAACACACAAACAGATGAGACAGGGACATCCACTATCAAAAGACAAGGAAGGTAATTGATGAATACAGCAGGTGTTGGCAACATTTTTTTAGGGCTTTCTAAAATTAATTTAAATATTACCTCAGTATATAAATATAAAATGGTAGATTAAGAACTGCCAAATATCTAACTTCTAAATATTTAAACATATCAAAGTGATTTCAACATGATGTATCAACAGTTTTTCAAATGTGCTATTACTTTGCATTTCTAAAGGGACTTAAACGACATAAGTGCCCGGCTGGCATGGCTCAGTGGTTGAATGTCGACCTCCAACTAGGAGGTCAGGGTCAAGGGCACATGCCCGGTTGTGGGCTTGATCCCCAGTTGGGGGCATACAGGAGGGCAGCCAATCAAGGATTTCCCTTCATCATTGATGTTTCTCTCTTTCTCCCTCTCCCTTCCTCTCTAAAATCAATTAAAAAAAAAAAAGACATGAGTGCATTAACAAATGGGCAGTTATTTGGTAAATTACATATGGAGCATGAATCAGTATAGGGAAAAACAAGGGTAGTACATAAATCTTACTATTCGTTTAGAGCACACAACATTAAAACATGTATATTCCTGAACATCATCAGACAATAAAAAATAAGAGTCCTGCCTGGCTCAGGGGTGCAGTGTTGACCTCTGAGCCAGGAGGCTGACCCTCAGTGACCCCCAGCGCCCACACCCCCTGAGAACATCAGAAACGCTTACTCTTCCCGGCGGGCCTCACTCCCGGGGATGATTTTGACATAGGATTTGGGAAACCATCCTCTTCCTCCATGAACCTCCCCAAACCACCAATTTTCTTGCTGCTCCAAGACAGTAATGACATCGTGTTTGGAGAAGTTCAAGTGGTTGTCCTTCTTGGCGGTCCAGGAACAAAGGGCCTGTGCTTTTAGGTTTTCCACAGCCTGTCCCTGCGAACACAAAACCACAAAGTGAGAAACCAAACACTGATCATCAGGATATACTTCCTGTTCAGACAGCAGATGAGTTTGGTATGGTGGTGACTTATTACTAACTAGAGGCCGGTGCATGGATTCATGTACAGGTGGGGTCCGGCGGGCCTGTGCTGGTCAGGGGGAGGGACATGGGAGGTTGGCCGGCTGACCCCCTCCCCCACATTGGGATGAGGGAGGCCTATCAGGGGCAGGGCCGGCCGGGATAAGGGGATGCGGCTGGCTGGGGGTAGGGACCGAGGGAGGTTGGCTGGCCAGCCCTGCCCCTAATTGGGGTGGGGCCGACAGGGGCCCTGATCGGGCTGGTTGGCAGGCCAGCTGCAGTGTGTGTCATAGCGACTGGTCGTTCTGGTCCCTTGGCTTTTATATGTGTAGACAGATGGTGACTTAAGACAATCTTAATCTACTGATTTAAAGTTATATATGACAGACCACCATCTGAGGAGCCTTCTGGTGAGTTAAAGACTGAACCCTCCCAGGCCAGCACAAACCGTGGCATGAACTGGACAGAAAGTGAGCCCTGGCTACTGTGTGCGACAGAACAAACGAAAAGGGCACGTTACTTCCAGCCTGTCTCTCCTCCAGCGTCCAATGTCACCTTGGGCAGGGACGCAGGGGACTCAGCGGAGGAGTGGCTTTGTCTGGCTGACAAGCTAATCTCCTTACCTCTGCTCTAATCTTGTTAGGCTCGATTTTCTAAAAACAGTGTTACACTGTGAGTCCCTCTCCTGAGTCTTCATCTCTTCCATCTCTCTACTTTCCTACCTACCGGTTCTTCCACATTTCTTAAAGAAAGAACAGTCTTAAACTTGCTTTCCAATTTCACCCCTTAATCCATTCTAATTTAGGTCTTATACCCATCATACTGAATTTCTTCTTGAGGCCATTGATAACAAAAAAACAAAAACTTCTTTCAAACTTTATTTTCTCTAACATAATTATAACCTTTGCAGTTATTTATTTATCTGTCTATCTCATTAGATTATGACTTCTTAATGGCAGGGAATTTTTTTTTTTCCATTAAATTTCTAGCACACAATAAAATGCCTGGAACCTACAGTCACACAATAAACATTTTTTGAGTGAAGGTGAAACCTCTAAGACTCTATTCTGATAAAGCCTGTAATTTTTAAAAATAATGTTAATTAACAATGCTTGCAACAGTTGTATCTAATTTAGAGGCTAAATATACATACCACACTTCCCACACAAAAAACCCCAAGTCTAAATCTCTTCTTATAATAACTACAAATTAAGAACACTGTAATGTGATTTGTAAAAATGGCATTTTGAGGGTAGAAGTCTTAGCTGCTAACAACGTGATACCATGAGAATGAATCGTTGAAAAACCTCTAAGCAATAATAATTTCTTCATATCACATGTGAACGATAATAACAAAACTCAGTGCTACCAACTCTGGTTAAACAAGGAAGTGATGTCTTTGTACAAAAGTCTTCATCCTATTTTATATGAATCAGGAGCAATGTGAAAAAATAAAGCACAAAGTATTAAAGATCCATACCTGTCCATGAATAGGGGACACAGATCCAGGGGACACGGTGCGAGTGAAAGCTGACTTTTTCTGCCATGATGTATTAACAGTTAGGTTTGAAAAAGATACATTTTGATAATCAGTCACTGCTGCTGGCTGATTTGAAGAAAGTGATCTGCAAAATAAAACCTTTATAAGTACACTTAATTGTTTAGAACCTAATGAAGTACTGCCAATGTATCCATTTGTAATACAGTGGTACCTCGAGATACGAGTGCCCTAACATACAAGATTTTTGCTTTGAAATACGATCAACAGTTGAGATAGGAGTAATCGCGCGGATCGGCCGGCTGCACACGACCCACCAGTTTACCGCAACTCGAGCGTCTCATAATTTCCCACACCTCAAGGTTACGGAACAAATTAAACTCGTATCTCGAGGTACCACTGTATAATACACGTTTAAACACAATTTGTGGAAAAAAGAATGCATGAACAAACTACTGACCTATGTTTTAATCACCAAGTTTCAGAATTAATATTAGAACAGGAGGTACTCTTGAAGAGTCCAGTACAGATGACAAAACAATTAAGTCACAGGCTGACATACATGCAGACTGGGCACTCACTCACGTGCAGAGCCATATAAACTCTACTGTTAGCTACAAACTTACTCAGAAGTAGTTGAGGTAGCAGATAAAGAGACTGTGGGAGGAAGTATGGCCTTTTTAGGAGACACGGATTTTTCACTTAATGGCATTTTTTCTACATAGTTGCACGGAAACCAGCCAAACTTGCCCTGGAAACTACCATAAAGCCAACCAGGTTCTCCGGTGGTTTTTTCATCAACCTGTGGACAGGAAAAGAAGGGTAAACAGTGGTGAGAAAGCCGCACGTGTACAGTGGGAAGGGACGCAGACTTGCACACAACCACTGTGACACCAGAGTCAAGCTGTAGCCGAGATGTCTAAGTGGCTGAGGGGTGGGCAGTATCCGCAGCTCAGACATGCTGGACACTGTGATGGATGGTGCATCCCACCGGGACGGAACACCATGTCCTCATGCTGCTCAGAATGGCAGGCTGTTTAAAACTGAGGAACTGTTTTATTTCTGGAATTTTCCCTTTAACCTTTTCAGACCGTGACTGACCAAGGGTAACTGAAACCGCAGAAAGTGGAGCTGCAGATAAGAAAGATATTAACATGGTATTCAGCTTATGTTTCCTACCTGGATTATATCCCCGGAGTGAAAACTCATCTCATCGTGGCTCCTTGCTTCAAAGTGATATAAAGCTCTATAATTCACCAACTCTCTCGCTGGCTCACCTAAAGAGAAGATAACTGTCATTATTTGCTACTTTCATGAATACAGTTGGCTCTGACTCAATAAAGAACACTCGAAAGAAAAAAGAAAAAACTGGGAATCAAACTGTGTGATGAAAATCCACTTGTACAGTCTTGTTAGGATTTAATATCTTGAACGGTCTTAGAACCGCTATAAAAGCAAACGAGGCTGTCCATCTGGAGGAAAGGTGGAGGCGGGGCCGTGAAAAGTGGAAGCAGCAAGTGGCTTATTATTTGATCTTCGAAGTAAGAATATAAGGGGGAAAAGAGCACAAAAAAGGAGGTTACAGATGAGAAGATCAGCAAGTAACCAGGTTGGACTAAAGAAGGATCTATGGTTTATCAGGATGGTTCCAAAAGAAAAACCACTGAAGGGCTCACAAAAACACTAGACTTACTAAGATTAAAATATTTTACTTTGGTCATTTGTAGAATAAATTTTTTTGCTTATAAAATTGTCAACACATTGTATAATTAAGGATTTAATGATCTGTATATTCAAAAGAGATAGAATAATAAAAATATTTTAGGAATGGCCTATAAAAGACAAAGTAATGTTCTAAAATTTTTTAATGTGCCAAAGTCTTAAAATTTTATTGTTTCATTAAAATAAACAGTGTAGTTATACACTAGCTGAAAAAAATATTTGAAACTGTTTACTTAGATTATGAAAACACATCAAGGTCTGTTTATAGTGATAACTTACCTTCTTTTCTCAATGTTGTTTTAAGATTTCTACCCTCTGTCTTTTTAAAAATGTATTTTTTATTGATTTCAGAGAGAGGAAGGGAGAGGGAGAGATAGAAACATCAATGATGACAGAGAATCACTTACTGGCTGCCTCCTGTACATCCCCTACTGGGGGTCAAGCCCGAAACCCAAGCATGCGCCCTGCTCAGGAACCAAACTGCGACCTCAGGTTCACCGGTCGATGGGCTGCCCTCAGTTTGTTTGAATAATTCTACACAATCCTCTGAAGTTTAATTTAGAAAAGAACTTTTTTCTGATTCAAAGATAATGATCAGTTTTCTTTTTTTTCCCCCTTTTGCCTTTCATCAGAATTTTTCTTTTTTCTTTTATTGCTCTGCCTCAAAAAAATCAAATCTTATTTTTATCTGCATCCTTACATCGTTTCTCCTCAGTTTTCTTTTCCGCTTCTTGAGCTTTTTCTTGGGTCTTTTCTTCCTGGAGCCGCTTTTGTTTTTCTTCTTCCTCCTTTCTAAGATTTTCTCTCCATAAGTTTTCTTTCCCTTGCTTTGCTTTCCTTTACATAAAAGAGAAAGAGTTTGCACCATGTCCTAATTTTTTAAAAACAAAATACAAATAAAATAGATCTTGCTCTTTACAAACTGAAGAAATATTGCATCTATTTAGATATAAGATAATATACATTTAAATATCTATCTACATATTTTTATATATACACACATACATAAAGCCTAAGTGACCGTTTTGACCAAATGACCAGATCGACAAGGGACCCCACCTGTGCATGCATTTCTTGCACCGGCCCTCTAGTAATCTTATATAGTAATTATACATTTATTATATAGAGCGAAGAGATATAAGTAGCTATACCTATTTTTCTTTTGTCAGATCGGCAAGAAGTTTTTTTGGTGTGCTGCAGAACTTTAGTAATTAGTTTTTGTGTGCCATGAGATGAAACGCTGAAAATCGCTGCTCTAAGTGAATGGTTCTATGCTTCAGACACCACACTGTCTACGTTTCTTTGCTATAAATGGGGGCAACTGATATATCTCAGTGGTACAAAGAGGACTGCACAACATGAAATTCTACACTTAGTGTTATTACTCTACAAAACTCAGTATTTAGCTTTTTTCACCTTTCAGGTCTGACTCCAAAGCCCCTATTTTCACTAATGAAACATAAAATTGGTTACGGTAAACTTAGTTCCTAAAAGAAGAACTGAATTTCTAAAATTTAGATTTTAATTAGCATCTTAGGGCAATCTTTTTATTTATCCTTTATTCCCTTTAAATTTTTGTAGTCAAACTAGAGGTATAGGTAACAAAATTCGAATTCTTAGATTAATATCTTAAATAATAAATGGCTAATACACAAATCAACCGAATGGCAGAATGACTGGCTGCTATGATGTGTACTGGCCACCAGGGGGCAGACACTCAATGCAGGAGCCTCTCCCACCTCTGCGACAGCGCTAAGGATGTCCAGGGAGCAGGCCTAAGCTGCTGGAGAGGGCGAAGGCCAGGCTGAGGGATGGCAGCTACCCCTCCCCCCCTGTCCAGTGTACAAATCTCATGCACGAGGCCTCTAGTAGTATAATAACTTTATCAGCTATATTACCTTACAGCCTCATCTTCGAGTTTCTTTTTCTGTATTAGCTCGGACCTTTTTCTTTCTATTTCCTTTAACTTGTTATGTTTGATTTTATGAAGCTGTTCCAGGGCTAACTGCTGTGTATTATAGCTTTTTCTCAGTTCCTGAGGAGAAAACGAAAATAAGTCAATTAGGCCATTCATTTAAATACTGTTTTTATATAATGAGTCATTTTCATTAAAAGACAAAAATCTTAAAGCAAGTTAAACTAAAGTAAAAATATTAAAAGTTTAAAAAACATCTAAATGCTTAAAAACATAACTGAGTACAATATATATTTAAGCCATGTTGCCCCTAAGGACAAATACTTATTTAAAATCATCTACTTTTATATTAATTCATTTATAGGTGACACAGAATCTTTACAAACCAATTCTTTGATTTGATAATTCATTTTTAGTTTTAAAGCAATGCATTAACACTTCTTAAAACAATGTGCTTGTTATAACATTTTAAGAGGAATTTCAGCCAATTTCTTACATATGTCGTCTAGTTGAGTATATCTAGTACGTAGCTTATGTAAGTTTTTACTCAAAATCCAAAGGACTACTGTTCCTGATCCCCATATTAGTTATCCTGCTGTCACCTGTATAAATTAAAATATTACTTTGCCTTTACTCCAGAACCTTGGAAGCACAGGTTAAGAACCTAACCCACTAAAGATTCTACTGACAGATCCTACTTTCCCTTTAAGGAAAAGTACCCCTCCCACCCCAATCATTATCCAAAGTCAACAGTGGTGACTTTGCAACACACTACAGATAATCTGAAGATTCATGATAATCCCTTCTCTAATAAGAACAAAATATGTGTATAGCACATATGTGTGCTCTCATTTAATCATCATGAGACTCTGCAATGAAGAAAGAGCTGATATTGTCCACTCGCTTTCATAAAAGAAAGCAAAGTTTGGAGATTAAATGACAATAGTTTCACAACTAGCAGATGGCATGGATGAGACCGGAACTAATTTCTTTAGATTCTGAGGCCAGTATTTTTCTCACTGTTCCTCACTGCTAAAGATACAATACTGTGTGGCCTATGAAATGTCTCATCTTTTGGCTTTGCTATTTGTCTTAGTGTGATTTGAGCAAAGGAGTAAAAATTATCACTGATCTTCTATTTGTCTATTACAGGATCCAATAAAACAATTTCTTAAGGTACTTTATTTGTTTATTTTCCTCATCAGAGGAAATTTTTCCCCCCATTAATTTTGAGAGAGTTGAAAGGAGAGGGAGAGACAGAGAGAAACACAGACGTGAGAGAAACACATTGATTGGTTGACTTTCGCATGCCCAGGAGCCAGCCTGCAACTGAGGTACATGCCCTTGAAGAACTGAACCTGGTACCTTCAGTCTGCAGGCCATTGTTCTATCTACTGAGCCAAACTGGCTAGGGCTTGAAAGATACTTTTGATATTACTCATGTTTCACCACAGTTGCCTAAAGGAGTGATCAGATGCTTTACTATCCCAAAGGGTCATAGAGTTAGAACTATGTGTCTGTCTTCTTTCAGGACCATTGGGACCAATTCCATCTCATCTGCCGACTGACCTTATCTTCCTTTACTACCGAATTCTCTGCGTTTAATGCTGCTTTCCCTTGATCTGACCCAATCCCCCACCTTCCTCCCCTCAGGCGCCTTCAATGCTCCAGAACTTCCTCTTAGTGGCCAGGGAACTCCTACGTATCTTCTCTGAATGGAAATCCCTTACCTCCTTGTGTTTTTGGCTGATCCTCAGGATAAGGCCTTTCTTCTAGCTCTTTCTCAGTTGATTATCATGTATTCCATCAAAATTAAAGCCAGGTCGCAACTTTAATATTTTTCCTTGCTCTTTGTTGTCACTTACAGAATATTGTTTCTCCTCAGTCTTACAAAATGTATTTTCCTGAGGCTTGTACCATCTAGCAATACCACCCTCCCCCCCTTCCTCTTACTGTTAGGTCTTGATCACCTCAGTGATGCACAGTGACTCATCTTTACCATTCTCCAAGTCTTTGACATCCACACAGATGACCCAATCAAAACCTCGATTCTCAGGCTCATCTCCTCAACAATGACCTTGTACTCTACCTAATGCATTATTCACCTTCTAACCTGCATCCTGTCATCAGAGACAGAACTACCATTGATCAAATATCCCATTCTTCAAACAACTTCTTATCCTTCGAGCTCTTCTTATACCTGACACATCCATTTCAATAGTTTTCCAAACTCATTGAGACCTCCATTCTGTTGACCCATCATGCTCTCTTTTTTCATCAGCACTTCTCCTTCTCACGTCCATTCATGTCCGGTCCATATTTCAGAGCTCATCTTATAATAATGATTGTGTCTCAGGTTTTAACTCCCCTGTCCCTTCCTCTTTGGCCATTTCTATGAAAACCTCAAACCTGCATAAACCTAAGAACTTATTTCATCAGCCTTCTCAGTGCTTACACCTCAGCAGTTGAAATAGGTGGAGAAAAATGATACAATTAGACATGCTGTTTTCAATTCAAATTCACCAACTTCAAACGGGCATTCAACCGGGCTCAGCACACCTGCTGTTTTCCTCTACTCAGCTTGCACCCCCTACTCCAGAGATGTCTACTTCTGCCTGATCCTAATCTTCCACCCATTCTTTGCACCAGCTACTAAATTTACCTCATTAAGCCAACAGACTATAACTCCCTCTTCTTTCCATCTCAAAATCAGTAAACGTCCTGTATCTGCACCATCTTCTTTTAGTCTAATTTGAGTTATCCCATGTTCTCAATTGCCCAGAAGATTCCTTATAATAATCCAATTTACTTCTAATTTTAAGTCTTAAAGCTGTCAACTTCCTATCCTCCACCAACAAATCTAACTGCACTCACACTCATCTTTTCCCCGTTTTTTAAAATTTGATTTGTACTTATTTTTATTTTATTTTATTCATTGTCTAAAGTTTTACATATATCTCCTTTTTCCCCTCTTAACTCCCCCCCAACCCAGCCATTCCCACCCCGGGCAAGACCCCACAGCCCCAGTGTCTGTGTCCATGGTTATGCTAATAGCATGCACACAGGTCCTTTGGTTGCTCTCTAACTCCCCCTCCCCTGCCATTTGTCTCTGGATCTGTTCTTGTTCATCAAATTATGTTGATCATCATATCTCACGTATGAGTGAGACCATGTGGTATTTATCTTTCCCCGATTGGCTTATTTCGCTTAGCATAAGGCTCTCCAGTTCCATCCATGCTGTTGCAAATGGTAAAAAAATCTCTTCCTTTTTTATAGCAGCGTAGTATTCCACTGTGTAGATGTACCAGTTTTTTAATCCACTTTGCGCTGATGGGCACTTAGGTTGTTTCCAAATCTTCGCTATTATAAATTGTGCTGCTATGAACATAGGGGTGCATATATCCTTTCTGATTGGTGTTTCTGTTTTTTTTGGATATATTCCTAGAAGTGGGATTGCTGGGTCAAATGGGAGTTTCCATTTGCATTCCCAGTCTGCATTCCCACCAGCAGTGCCCGAGGGTTCCTTTTTCTCTGCATCCTGGCCAGCACTTATTTATTGATGATTGCCATTCTGACAGGTGTGAGATGGTATCTCATTGTCGTTTTGATTTGCATCTCTCGGATCATTAGTGACTTTGAGCATGTTTTCATATACCTCTTGGCCTTCGGTATGTTCTCCTTCAAAAAGTGTCTATTTAAGTCCTTTGCCCATTTTTTGATTGGATCGTTTTCTTTCGTTTAGTAGTATCCCTCACATGTTGTACTGGAAGTATTCTTTTTATCTAATTTTTTAAATTCTGGATTATCTTAATCTGCTTCCCTAGGGTCCTTCCTCTCTGGTTATCATCTCCTTCAAATCTGTCTTTCTTTCTCCTTTCCTTTTGCATTTAAAAAATTGCCTTTACTTAAAAGAATAAATTACATGGAGTCAGAAGTGTTCCTAAAATGTGGAATACTAGTACATGGTTCTCTGCTGTTTTTTGATTAATTTCATTGTGATTTTTTTCTCATAAACTCTACATAGTAACCCTAATAGCTGCATAATTTCTGAGAACATTTAAAACCATTCATTCATTTACATGTATTACATGCAGTAGGTGCTGGTCACTTGGCAATGAAATTAGTCAGTCATCATTAAGACACTGAGTTGGATGTGGTTGCCTCACCATCACCTCCATCCTTTTATTTTATCCCTTTACTGGTAGCCATCTGCCCCCTCACAGAACGCTGAGCCTACCTCCAAGGCTGGTCCTAACTTTTCTTTCTTCTTCCCCAGCTTTACGGAGGTATAACCGGCAAATAAAAGTTTACATATTTTATACACTGTGAAATGATCACCGCTATCAACCTCGTTAAAATAGCAATCTCCTCACGTACGTAGTTCTCAGTGTTAAGAACTTTAAGATCTGACCTCTTAGGAAATTTCAAGGAAACAAAACAATACTGTTAATTCTAGTTACCCTGCTGTACATCAGGTGTCAGAACTTACTCATCTTACATAAGCAAACTTCATACACTTTATCCCACAAGTTTTTCTTCCAAAGACCAAAGTTTCCCTTTGGTCTCATGCTCTGTTCACTCTCCTAAGAGTTGCTCACACTCAACCCTTCCTCAGCTCCCATCCTATCTGCTGCAATCCTGCGTCTGCTTGTCCCTCCACTGAATGGCACTTTTGGAAAGATCTTCAAAGGTCTCCTTGTTGACAATTCCATGAACTGTTTTCATTACTATGTTAACTGACTGCTCTGTGTCACTTTACCACGCTGATCACAGAGGGACTGTGTTCTTGCTTTCTGTGACACCACGGCCAGCCCCCTGACCCCTCTGACGGTACTGGTCTGACCCCCTTTTAGCTTCCCAATTGCCCCTGATGAAAGTCTGAATGAGCAGTGAGAGGCTAGAAGGCAGGAAGCAGAACGAAAAAAGCAAAATAAGAGGTAAGAATACTCTGCTGGCCTGTGGAGAATCAAATATTATGTGAAAGAATCAGACTTACGCGTGTGAGTGTGATCCACAAGTCATCAATAAACCCATTTTACCGATAAAGATACTTAAGTTTAGGTTTTTGTGTAATTGTAGCAGCAGTTCTAAAAGCAGATAACTTGGCGGCTTTGCTGGAGCCACAAAGGAGAAGCTGAGGCTGTTGTCCCAGTCTGCCCTCTCTTTGCTTCCGTAACAAATGAGCTCTGTTTATCACATTCCTGCCTTGGATCTGCATATGCAAACTACTGCCTGCACCATCCATTCTAGTCCCCGATAGAATGCAGTCACAATCTACTAGGTTAGCACATGGTATATTTGAAGCACCTTTCTTTAAACTATAGTAACATCGCAGTTTAACATCGTCAATAGGTTCTTCAACTTTTAAGTGAAACAACGTCTAGCAGAACTAATTTTACCACAGGCTAATGGTTATAAACAAGAGTGAAGTTTCTATGGCAGCTCATCAATGTTATAACAAGACGACATTGAATAAACCATTACTTGAGGACATGCTGTGTATTAAAACAGGAATTCATTGAGTGTTTTAAATACTCATATGCTACATAGGACAAAGTGAGCTCTTTATTTATACGTGTGATTTAAACATTTTTATCTGTAGTGCAAGCATGTCTAAGCATGAAGCCCGGTAACTAGATGTAACTAAAGCTGCCCCTGCATTACTGTTACATCAGTTCCATAAAGCAGTATTAGAAAGCAACCCACTATATGTATGATATAACCTAGTCCTAGATTTCAGAAAGTATACATTTTATTTTAAAGTTATTTTCAGTGATATGGGTAAATGACTTAAACTCATACGCCTTTATCTTTCCTTTTAATTCAATCAGTGACAATCCAATCAGCTAACTCAGCTCATAGGGATGATGTAAGGAAACCCGGTGATATTTCTAAGTGTTTGGGCTCCTTATGAGAAAGGCAATCATATTGATTTCTAGTATTAGAATCAAACAGGCAGTTAGATAGCAGAAGGATATTCAAGCAAGCGGGAAGAAAAAAGGTCTATATTATATAGATATTTCAAACAAAGATAATCAGATAGATGCAAAAAATAGTCTAGTTAAAAAAAAAAGAGAAAACAGTAAAGTAACTCAAAGCAAAGGCGCTAGATATTAGAAAATAACCTTAAGTAAGAGGAAGAGGTTGTTGAGACAGCTGAGCAGAGACAAAAGGCACTGAAGAAGAGAGTCATCCATACTCCCACACTGCAAGATAAGGCAGATAAAAAGCCAATTAAACTGTGTACAGATTAAAGAGAATAATGTAGGGAAGTTAACTTGGCGGGCTTGTCTGATCACCAATGACAAATTATTTGGTTAATTTTTTAAGAAATATATGCATGTGTGAAATGTATTATTAACATGCACCTCAAATCTCTCTTCCTTAGTTGAACCCACATCACCTCTTTTTTTCTACTTGTTATTCTAGAGTTTGTGTCATGTTATTCTAAACAGCAAGATAAGATAAAAGTCACATAGCTGCCAGAAAACTCATTTTATGTTCTGAAAACTTTATGCTCGGTTAGAAAAGGAAAACTTTATGCTCAGTTAGAAAGGAATAACTCCCAAATTTGAATGAGGTGCCATCAGTCTGGTTTTTAGCTTTTCATATCTCCTCTTAAAGGTATAGTTTCAGCATACAACTAATTCTGCACAAAATGATCGGCATACAATATATAATTTGCATTTCTGCTCTGCACTGCAGTAAATAATGAATCATTATGAAATTATTTTCATGAAAAGTTTATAGTGCCAGATTTCACTGGTTATTATATTATTTCACAAAGGTTAAGTAAATTAAATTGTAACAAAGAAACAAACAATCTTTAGTGTGTTAGAAGAGCTTCTACCAGGACTATTATAAATTTTCCATATTCCCGATCTTAGAATTTTGCCCAAGATCATGCTGGCTGAAATCCATTCTTTTATACTGACAAAGGCAATTATTCTTAAAATGTGTAAATGCCAATAAAAACAGTCATCAAAAACTGAAAACTATAGTAGCTGATGGTTAGTTACATGACACAATGTTTACATATACAAAGAACATGTAAAATAATCTTGCAATTCTAGTACAGCTCAAATTATAAAATAAATTATGAAAATGTACTATATAAAAATAATTTCACATATCCATTCTATTAGATCAAAATAAGGAAGGTAAGAAGGCAGCTAATAAAGATGAATGTAATAGAATAGAATAAATACCTTTAGTTGACTGTTAAATGAGTCCATTTCTGATAACTTAGATGCAGTTTCTTTTTCCAGGGCATCTAACTGTTCTTTAAGTCTTTGGCATAATTCTTCCTTTTCTAATGATTTTTTATGAAGTAGACTGACCCCTAAATCTGAAATACAGACAGAAGACAGTTTACAATGGGTACAAATTCCTATGTCTTTACAAGTAATTGGCATTTGCTGTCTGGCCAAACTGGTGCAACTAGAGAAAGACAAAGGATGTACATGTATAATGTGGATCAGCTGAAGAGATAAAAACTCAGTGGTCAAAATTACCCCCTTTCAAATTAGATCCTGGGGAGCTCTTCATACAGCAATGTGTAAGCAGTGGTTCTGTGCTCAGAAAGTACCAGGACTTGAAGTGGTGCCCACTTGGGTTAAGGCTTTTCACTAACCTGATCCTCAGACTCTCTTTCTATACAACGGGCATCCTATCTCTTGATCTCATTTATGAGGTGATGGATATAAAGCCATTAGTATAAAGTCTGGCCCACAGTAAGTACTCAATTAACAGCAGCTACTGTCAAAGTAGCTTTCTATTTATTCTTTGTGCTTCCAAGAACAGGGGAATATTCCTAGCAAGGACTCAATAAATATTACAAGCTGGATTATTTAGTAATGTTCCCAAGGAAGTAAGAACAGAGGGTTTCCTTTTATATAACCCTTTCTTACATAGGCAGGCAGGGATGGAGAAATTAGATAGAAATACACACTGAGTGGCCAGATTATTATGATCTCTGAATGCATAACAATCTGTCCACTCAGTGTGTGTGTATATATATATATTAGAGGCCTGGTGCATGAATTTATGCATGGGTGGGGTCCGGCCAGCCTGGGCAGGGGGAGGGGACATTGGTGGTTGGTCGGCCTTCTGCTGGTCAAACTCCTGGTCAAGCGCACAATTTGCATATTAGCCTTTTATTATATAGGATCTACACTGAGTAGCCAGATTATTATGTGTTCAGAGATCATAATAATCTGGCCATTTAGTGTATAATGCAGATTACATTATAATAAATTAAAATAGCAATCTTACTATCTATTTACATACATATTTAAACTTTATTAAAATTTTTAAAGTATAGACATCTAGTATAAAACTATAAAATATTTTTAAAAGCTAGTGTAAAATAAAGGATACACATTAAAGAGTAAAAAAACTCTCCGTTATCTCAACCCTGCTTATTCCCTTCTTAGGCATTTACATTTACATATGTGCACAATCAATATTTATTTCCAAAGGATGGGATCATATTGCCTGCATTGCTCAACAATTTGTTTTAAATTTAGTAAACATCTCCTACAAAACAGTTCTTTACAATTCATGCAGGATTTGGCCAAAATGTATGGTCTTGTATTAGAGCCAAACCTGGATCTTGTTTAATTGTTCTCTGGCATTTTATTTGATTAATATTTGAAATATGTAAATAAAAATCTTACCAAGATAGGAAGATATACAATTACTATTTATTATTAATATAATGTTCTAATAGATGATATTTTTCGCATTAATTTGAAATTTTTAACTGTACAGACAAAAAATGTTATTTCTAACAGAATAATGTTATCTTAAGAAGTAACAGAATATACTGATACAATCAGTCATTCAGAAAAGAATAAAAGGCAAAACAAACCTTAGAGACTTACCAGGTGTGTTACCAAGCTGTATGTTTTTAATTCTTTCGTTTAATAATTGCTTCTCGGGTACCAAATAGATAAGCTTATTTTGATATTCCTTATGAAAAGAAAAAGTAGTGCTTGATTAAAACTGTGATGCCTACACTTTTTTTGCAAACTTCAAAACATGATTTAATCACTCTTAAAACTTAGTATAGGAATAATATGTAATTGTCAACTGCTCACAACTTATAAATAAACTAGAATGGAGTACACATGATTCAAAATACAATTATTTAGCCCTAACCACTTTGAATTATTAATTATGTTTCACGCTTAAGGACAATTCAGCAGCAAAGGACTCACCTGAAGTTCTTGCTGGAGCTGCTTAATTTCCATAATTTCCAGGTCACACTGCTTATCCAGAACTTCCAGCTCCGTCTTTTGAGTTTGCTTTCTGAGGTGGACATCTTGAAGTCTGCCTGAGATCTGCTGATGTTTGCCATTCTACAGGAAGAGCATACAAATATGATAACATAAAATGCTAATAGAAAATGTTATCAGAAAGATATTTTAAATGTCATTTATCCTCAGTCTAAGATAAAGGTTTAAAACCAAGTCAAGTATGTTTTTGAGTTCTATCTTTTGACTCAAGAGACCTGTTAGCAGGAAATGCACCATTTTCAGAGTGCAAGAACCCGTACATTAGGATGAGAAAATGCAAATATAACACACTAAGTTTCTTCTGAGTTCAGCATTGAGGCAGCCTATCTAATAAAAGAGTAATATACAAATTGACCATACCTCCACTACACCACATCCACCAGCCAATCAGGAGCAAGTATAGTGGTACCTCGAGATACGAGTGCCCTAACATATCTGATTTTTGAGATACGAGCCGTTGAGCGAGTGATTTTTGCTTTGAAATAAGAGCAACATTTCAGATAGGAGTAATCGCAAGGATCGGCCGGCTGCACACGACCCACCAGTTTACCGTGACTTGAGCGTCTCATAGTTTCCCACGCCTCAAGGTTTCGGAACGAATTAAACTCGTATCTCGAGGTACCACTGTATGCAAATTAACCATAACCAAGATGGCTATGGCCACAAAGAAAGCAAGAGGGAGGCTTGGGTTTCCCCTGTGATGGAGGAAGCCAAGCTTTCCGCACACCCTAGCCAGCCCAGGCCTCCACTCAATGCTACAAAGTTTCAATTATAGAAGATAAATAAATCCCAACAGAAATGGCTGCCACCACGGAGCAAGCAGGAGGCTTAGCTCTGCTCCAGGCTGCAAAGTTTCAATTGTAGAAGATAAATCCCAGATACCAGGGCCTCCGCTTGGGTCATTGGTGTGTGTGGCCAGCCTGCTAACCACCACAGGCCTCTTGCCTAGGCTGCCCCATGCCCCAAGGGAACCCCCACCCTGATCTGGGAGACCCTTCAGGGCAAACCAGCTGGCCCCCACTCATGTACCAGGCCTCTATCCTATCTAATAAAAGAGTAATATGCAGATTGACCATCACTCCAGCACACAAGATGGCTGTCCCCATGTGGTCAAAGATGACTGCCCCCATATGGACACATGATGGTCACCACAAGATGGCCTGCAAGAGAGGGTAGTTATGGGTAATCAGGCAAGCAGAGGAGGGCTGTTGAGAGGGACTAGGCCTGCAAGGGAAGGCAGTTGGGGCAATCAAGGCTACAGGGGAGGGCAGTTAGGGATGACCAGGCCAACAGAGGAGGGAAGATGGGGGTGACTGGGCCTGCAGGGAAGGGCAGTTGGGGTGGACCCAGGCCTACAGGGGAGGGCAGTTAGGGGCAAACAGGAAGGCAGGCAGGCGAGCATTTGGGAGCCAGCAGTCCTGGATTGTGAGAGGGATGTCCGACTGCCCGTTCAGGTAGGGCCTAAACGGGCAGTTGGCATCCCTCTAGGGGTCCCATACTGGAGAGTTACTGAGCCAGCGCCACTTTTTATGGGACAGATGGGCACAGTAAGGCACAGAAAAGGGCAATGTCTTGCCCACGGGTACAAGGTTTGTCAGCATCTAAACTGAGACCACACATAATTCTCAGCATTCTGAGCCAGTTACCCCTTTCCAGTAAACGATACTGTCCACTTAAAAAGCACATAAGAAAATATAACTGCCTAATTGCATTAAAACATGATGCAGTCATGAGATGGAGTTTTAAAACAATGACTTTTTTTTTCAACAGGCAATTCCAGCATCACTCAGATAAGTTCCATTTAAACGTTAGCCGTACCAGCGCTTCCAACTCGAGATGAAGACTCTTCTTTTTAGCGTTTAACCTCACAATTTCTTCCTGCTCTCTGTTCCTCTGGTTGAGGAGCTCCTGCCTGCGGATCCGCTCCCACTCCAAACGACGCTGTCTCTCAAGCTCCTTTTTTGCTGCCTGAGGATAAGGAATGAAAGTTAATTTCTACATAAACAATTTGGCATCGTTCAAACGCCGATGAGACGACAAGAGGGAGGCGGGAATTGAGTGCCTATGGGTAACGGGGCAGACCTCACTTTATCAATGGTCCTAAATTAAAGAACTTCCACAAAAATGACTTCACCCATCGGATTTATGGATAGACTCATAGGGAAGTTACTTTTGGAGTTACTTTTCTCTTAATAAACAAAAGGATGATTTTGTAAAAAAAAAATATGTTGCCGAAACCGGTTTGGCTCAGTGGAGAGGGCATCAGCCTGTGGACTGAAAGGTCCCAGGTTCGATTCTCATCAAGGGCATGTATCCTGGTTGCGGGCACATCCCCAGTAGGAGGCGTGCAGGAGGTGGCTGATCGATGTCTCTCTCTCATCAATGTTTCTCTCTCTCTCTATCCCTCTCCCTTCCTCTCTGTAAAAAATCAACAAAATATATAAAATAAAAAAAATGTTACTAGGAATAACTGCATCTTTTTCTGGCACCAGGGGAGCACACAACTTCTATTCATATTATTTATAGTTATGGTCCTCCTTCCCCAGCCCTTTACAACACAGCCTGTCCTCCTGGAGCCCCACATAACACCGTTTATCCCAAGGACCTGCGCACGCCCAGCCTCTTGATTCCTCACTAGACCTCTGTCTCCCCATCTCGTCTTTCTGCCCCTCCAGTTCCTCGTCAAACTGACTTCTCCCCTGGCTCGCTAACCTGAGCTCCTCCCTCTTCCCTGCCATCAGTCCCCCTCTGAGATGCCCCCGGAAGACACGCTTTCTCTCACCACTTACCTGCCCCGGACATCCCTCACGGGCAAGATCCAGATTTGTTTCAAGTTAGTAGGAATGAGGAAAAGCCCCAACCAAACCAACCTTTTTTTTTTAACTGAAGGGAATATAGTCACTTATTAAACGAAATTATTTTCTTAGGAAATAAAATAACCTAAAAATAACCTCTCGTCTTTCTATCTCTTTTCTCCTTTCTTCCTCCCGCTGTTTCTCCAGCTCCCTCTGCTTTTCCAAGCGCTTTTCCAGTTCGAGTTGCTTCTTCCACTCCTGCTCCTGCAGCTCCCTCTGCTTGCGCTCCCACTCCTCCTTCTCCCTCTGGGCTTTGCGCTCCGCCTCCCGCTGCTGCTGCTCCAGCAGCGCCTGGCGCCGCTTCTCCAGCTCCAGGTTCCCGCGCTCGTAGTTGGCTTTCCGCTTGTCCTCAAAGGTAACTGGAGAGGCACACACATGGCAAGTGAGCATCCTCACACACGAAGGGCCTGCTGAACCCGCATTCAGTTTCAACACAGTCGCGCCCTGTGACCCTTTGGACACTTCTAAGGATAATTTTAACCCAAATGTAAATAGTAAACTATTTCTGCTCTAAGAATATTAATTTTTTAGAAAAAAAAAAAAGATTTCTAAGTTTGAATCCACCCAAGGGAGAAATAATTTTAACTCTTTCTGCCAATAAAAATACTTTTCAACTTTTTTCTCAACATTTCTTTAAGGACAACCAAAGTTGGATGGCTGTATATTTGTTTTATTTGACATGTGCCATTAACTTATTAATATTTTAAAATATTTACTTATGTACTTTTTCAACTGATATTTAAACCATTTTTAAAAATTCAAGATTTCATCGCAAACTTTGCTCTAATGATTTCTCCTGAAGTGGAAGAAACACTTTAACTAGGATGCTAGTACACACATTCTTGTCAAATATACACACTGTATCTTCCTCCTATATACATACTCTCTTAATTTTGACAATCTTAATTTCATTGATGTCAAAATCCACCCCATTTATCAAACAGTTTCTTGTATAGCATATAAAACATTTAAAATTCTAAATATTCATTTACATTTCAAGGTAAAACTTAAAAGAACTCACTATAAATATACAAGTAGACACTCAGTGTTACCTGGTAATTTTTTCTGAGGCTCCTCTTCTTGTATTTTCTGATACGAAGGCAGAGTCCCATTAATGGAATCAATTTGCTTTCCTCCTCTAATAAAAGCAAACAACAAATACATTTAGCATCATGTAGTCCGGGAATTTTTAGACTAGATCACATAGATTATCTATGACCAGAGCAAATTAACATTTACAACATTATTTTAAAGATATTTAAACACAGTATAACTACGGATATAATGAACAGCAGTAAATGGATTGTCAAGCCAGAGAGATCTGATCAAATTGCTTTTTTTGGGGGTAAATTTATTCTCTTTAGTTATCAGTTTTCTTATCGATAACAATGAAAACACAACTACTTCTAATATCTATTCCTTCTCAGTAATTTATTAAATTCCAAAATCAAATGTCAGTGTAAATGTTGAACTCTCCAATAACTGGTAGAAATCCCAAAGTAGTACTCATGTCCGCCACGTGATCAAAACCGCCCTCTGCACCTGCGGGGGAAGGGCTCACCTAAAAGAGGGAGGGACCAGCTCAGGAGGTAACGTCAGAGGCAAGGGCTGCCCAGCTTTGGCCATGTCCGTGAGGTGCATCGCGAGGATGAACTCTTCAGCTTTCAGCTGTCCGTCCCCGTCAATGTCAGCCAGCGTCCTACAGAAACGTGAACACACACAATGAGAAAGAAGGTCTCAGTTCGGAATAGAATATTTCCAAAATAATTCCATTTTTTATTTTTAAAACACGAATAATGGTAGTGCTGGCCGGTGTGGTTCAGTTGGTTGGGCGTCGCCCCATGCACGGGAAGGCTGTCAGTTCGATTCCCAGTCAGAGCACATGCCCGGGGTGCAGGCTTGATCCCCTGTAGGGGACGTGCAGGAGGCGGCCAATCGATGTGCTCACATCGATATTTCTCTCTCCCCCTCTCTCTTCCTCTCACTCTAAAAATCAATTTTGAAATCTTTTCAAAAAAGAATGATGGTAAAATAGTTACCATAATGTATTTTAGTAAAATGTAGAGATACAGAAAAGTAAGTTAGTTTTTACCCTTAATTTCAAAACACGAAAGAGAGGAAAAAAAACCTTTTAAATAGAAAAAAAAACTATTCCTTCTGAAAATGTGGACTGCCTTTTTTCATGGTTAATTCACCTAGCAAATCACTTTTTTTGTTGTTGTTTTTTGTTCATCCAAACCTGAGGAAATTTTTTCCTATTGCTCTTCAGAGAGAGTGAAAGAGAGGAAGATAAGGAGAGAGAGAGACCGAGGGGGAGGAAGGGAAGGAGAAGAGGGAGAGGGAAACATCCGATATGAGAGAGACACATTGATTAGTTGCCTCCCCATGTACCCCCACTGGGGGCAGGGAGTGAACCTGAAACCCAGATTCCTGCCCTTGACCGGAAAATGAACCCAACCCTTTGGTGTGCAGGCTGACACTCTAACCACTGAGCCCCACTGGCCAGGACGCAAATCACATTTAATTCTACATAAAAAATGAGATATTTCCTAATTCTCCATAAAAGGCATTATATAAAGCAAACTAGTTTTACTTATAAAATAATTAAATGCAAAGTTCTCATGAATAACATTTTGCACAGTTTTATTGGCCTTCCAGGTTGTGTTGACTTTCAAGCAGCTACTTTTATGGAACATCTTTGAGTCACAGACTTTTCTAGGAACAGTATCTTTCTTATAATAGAGGACGAATAGTTAAAAATCATAATGAACGGGCAAACTCACCAAATAGTAGCTAGCTGAGTTTGAGAAAGATTCGACTGAAGAAGGGCATTTCTAGCTTGAAAACCTGGTTGTGTGGGAAAAACATTTAAAAAAAGAGAAAGAAAAAAAAAGAAAGTTAGTTCTTTAGCCTCTTTAAAGTCATACACACCTAAATAGCTGCAGCTGTAGAATAACACTGCTGCTATCCTGGGAACTTTAACATAAAAATTGTTACCATGTGCCAGCCACTGAGCATTCGGTAGTAATCAGAATCCCCTGTCCCCAAAGAATTTAAAAATCAGCATTAGTGGCGCCAAATGCTCACAAGATAACCGTACACGGTGAGTGGCTGCAGGACTAGCCACCCGTACAGACCATGGTTAGAGGCCAACTTCTAGAGCCTCCTGCACACCAACGCACCTGGAAACAGCTTCCTGAGCCTTTCCAGGTCTCCTCCCCTCTGCTATTCCTTTGTCTCTACTCTTCCTCTTCTAAGTGACTTGTCCATGTTGATATTCCCCAAAGATCTGTCCTGGGCATTCTTTCCTGTGTATTCACACCCATTTCTAGGACTGTAAATAGCACCTGAAGGCTAGAGATTCCCAAATGTCCATTTTCAACCCAAACCTTCCTAGAGCTGTTTTATCTGACCACATCAGTGTTAATATATCCCATTCTATGTTCCTTAGCACTTTAAAGCGCCATTACTTTTAGACACTTATTTTGCTTGGCCTACGTTGTATTTCACTGCTGAGTGAAGAGGGGAAAGTCAGAAGGTGGGAAGTCTATTTGCCCATTATCCTCTGTTTATATCCCCTTCATTATTTTCAGTTAGTCAAGTTTGGATGTTTATTCTAGCAGGTACTCAAATATCCTATGGGGGTCAAGTTTTACGGCTATCTTTGAGCATTAAAGGATAAGCAATGCTCATGTGCCTTTAGGAAGGGCAAGCAGAGAAAGACGGATGGGGACAGGGACTCGCAGAGAACTGGGCTAAGTCCCGCACACTCCCTCCTGTCACGTGAGCCTCTCCACTCCCTCCCTCCTCTGGAGGAGGAGATGTGATCTTCTCAAGGGTGAAAGCTTTCACGTGTACATCTGTGTGCTCAACTTGATTGTAAGAACTCTGAAGAAAACAACCAGGTTATAACCATTTTTGAATTTTTATTCAATTTACATTATTTGCATATATCTAATGACTGCCAAATACATTTTTTTGATGTTAAAATTTTAGATGAGCTATAAAGTACAAATCCAAAGTTCGTCAATAGAAGTCCACTTAAAAAAACGTTAATTCACATTCTTAAGCGTTGTATGCCACTTACCTGAGAGGTATCCACTCATGCTTTTGTCAAGACTGTTAAATTTCTGCCGATACTTTAATCTTGAAGGCTGAGGGACTGCCCACTCAGTGGTCCCAAGCTTGGGCGAGTTCCCTGAGAGTGAAGCAGTTGAGGAAGTTGAGCTATAACAAAATTCATTAAAAAATGTTATGTTACTAAATAAAATATATTTAGTTCACTTTTATAAGATAGACAGTAAGAATCATATCTCCTATAATACAATAATAATTGAAAAAAATTCAAACAATTATCCCTACTCTTAGGAAAGCAAATACCATATGAAGTATAGAACTACCATACATCAAGAACCTACTATGTACCAGGACCCATAATGTGCTGGGGCCTTTACAAATATTACTTCTAATCCTCCTGACAAACTTAAAAGGCATACTGTCCCAGCTTTTATATGGTTCAGTGATGTTAAGAAAAAAAAAGTTATTTATTCATTCATTGAGTGTTTAAGCTAGGATACAAAGGTTCTTCTGGGTCACTGCTTAAAAGAGCATTTTTGTGAGACAACTGGGTAAAGAAAATGTGGTCAATATATACAACGGAATATTGCTAGGCCATAAAAAAGAGTGAAACCTTACAATCTGTGACAACATGGATGGACCTAGATGGTATTAGTCAAAGACAAATACCATAGGATTTCACTGATATGTGGAATTTAAAAAACAAAATAAAGGAACAAATGAAAAAGAAAGAAACTCATAGATACAGAGAGCAAATCGATGGTTGCCAGGTGGGGGGCCGGGTAGAAAGGAGAAGGGAGTAAGAAGTGAAACTGGCAGTTAGGATGTGGTCACGAGAATGTAAAGTACAGCACAGGATACAGTCAATAATATTGTAATAACTATGCCTGGTGTCAGGGGGTTTTGGCTTTTTGGGGGAAGATCACTTCATAAGTTGTATAAATGTCTGGCTACTATGCTCTACACCTGAAGCCAATATAATACTAAATGTCTGCTGTCACTGAAAAGCTTTTTAACTTATACAAAAGGGTATTATTGTGACTTATAGAAAGGGTGAGGAATGAACTTTTATGTTTTCTGAAATTAAAGAATACTTAAGCAGAAGAATTTGCTCAAGAAAGAAATTAAGAATGTATAATGGTTGTAAGATTTTTAAAAACTATATTTTTTTTAAAGGAAAAATATGTAGCTCTGGGCAAAAATTTTGACTGATTAAAAACATAGCAAAATATTTTTTGTTTACATGGAACATTTTTTTCAAAGGTAAAATACCACAGGCATTTATAATTCTAAAAATAAAAACAATCTTATATGAGTTATAAATAAGTAAATTTACCTTAAGTGCCTACATTTGGCCATTATAAAGTAAAACCTGGATAAGTTCAGAGATTTCAAAAAATAGTCATTTGTTAAACAATCCTTATGAAAACATAAAAAGTTGGAAGCTTAAGTATTCATACCTACTAGATCCTAAATCAATCAGAGACTGGGCTTTCTGTATACTAGCACCACCAAATCCTCCCATCATCATACTGTAAGATGACGTATGAGGCAATGCTAAAAAAAAAAGAAAAGAAAAGAAAAGAAAAAAAATGAAAAAGGTTCACACTAAACCATATTATAAATTGTGAACGAAATTTGCCTCTATTGGAACATGCACATAACAGTATCTTCCTTCATATGAAATACTGTGATTTTTTTAGACTGAAAGTACTTACTTGAAGAAGAATAAGGAATGGATAAAGGCTGGATGAGACTGGCAGTTCCATTTGGTAAGGATGAAGTGCTAACAGAAGGCACCAAGGGAGCAGGCATCATTAAGGGAGGGAGCGTGGTCCCTGAAGTTGCAGGGGACAAAGCTGTTGCGATAGGAGCGACTGGAGGCAATGGCTGAGGAATGGACAGATTGGGCATGCTTCCCATTCCTGGAGGCAAAACAGAACACAGTTTCTAGTGCTCGTACATCAATTACAAAACACGCGCCAGAAAACCAGTTCGCGGAGCCATGAATGAGAGCTGTCACTTTGTAAAGCTGTTAAATCACATTAACAGCTACACGATGGGCAAACTAGTCTTAAAAATACACCAGCAGTGAGGAAGATAAACTACGGCTATTCATATCAACAGTCTGACCTGTGTGAACTAAGAGAATGCCTATCCGGGAGTTAAAAATGCTCTTCCAGTATCATGAACAAAATCAAGCAGCCTTTTCCAATTACATATTAGTATCCTCAAAGAGAGGATGTAGCACCTGCTCAGATGTGTGAGGATACTAAACACAGTGCTATTGAATGAAGACACACACACACAGCCAAATTCCCCCCACCCAAAGGAACAACGTGACAACTCTTATTCATTTGCTAACTGAAGATTACAAGTCATTATAGAAATCTAGCCACACAATGCTGTGGTGTTTATCTCTAGAGTTCACTACAACAGTGAAAGAAGGTATCTAGCATTTTAAGATATGACATTTGGTGTAGAGGCACGTGTTTCAGGTACACAGAGCTATCTAGTACACATGACAACAAACTGGCTAATGAAAATGAATGGAAAACTGGTTATCTCTGATGAATATGTAAATTAATTAGCAAAAAGTCTTCAACTTTTAGCCCTAAAATTAGCTGGCTAACCTTTAAATTAAAAGAAATTTTCTACTTATGTATAATTTTAAATTACCCTTCTCCCACATTAAACTATTCCAAGTCAGTTTAAAATTGTTCACATTTTTTCTATTACTCATATAAAACATAGACAAAATTAAGATTAGTATTTAGGATCAGCTGTAGCAAGGGGGATATTATAATTTATCATCCAACCAGGAATTATGAAAGAGTATACTAGCTGGACTAAAAGCCAGGACAACAGACATAAATAAGGACTGTCCTGTGAAAACTGGAATACAAGGACACCCTTTCTATGACAGCAGTTTTTATTTTATTATCATTTTAAAATCAAACTTATGGAGGTGACATTGGTTAATAGGACCATACAGGCTTCAGGTTTGGATTTCTATGTTACAAGAATTGTATACTGTACTATGTTCTCATCACCCAAAGTCAAACCATCTTCTGTATGACAGCAAATTTAATATTTCTTTTTATTTTACTGATTTTTTACAGAGAGGAAGGGAGAGGGATAGAAAGTTAGAAACATCGATGAGAGAGAGACATCGATCAATTGCCTGCTGCACACCTCCTACTGGGGATGTGCCCGCAACCAACGTACATGCCCTTGACCGGAATTGAACCTGGGATCTTTCAGTCTGCAGGCCGACGCTCTATTCACTGAGCCAAACCGATCTCGGCAAATTTAATATTTCTTATCTCAGACATGAAAATTAATTTGGAGTCTGGGGACTGTCATTTTACATTTTTGATCACCAAATATTATGCTTAGGAACCAAGGTGAGCTATCAGAGGCAGCTAATTAAGTGGATACATACATACCAAAACGGGCAGAGATTAACGGAGAGAACATAGGAGGCTGTTTCATAATGGGCGGGAGAACCACGGGCAGCGGCTGGCCTTGAAGTTTCAGTTTGATGAGTTTCATGGCTATGGAGAACTCCTGCTGATCCATCTTCCCGTCTTTGTTCAGGTCTGACAAAGCCCTAACAGGACAAGGAGGTGGTAGATGGTACACAGCGTTAACACACTTTGGAGGATGATGAAATAAAAACAATGATGTAGTAGCATTCACACATCGATCATCATTTAAGTGTGTGCATGTGAATCTCAAAAAGTGGAAACCTATACATTAAGAAATCCTGATCACAAATAATATATAATAGTCTATATCAGTGGTTCTCAACCTTCCTAATGCCGCCACCCTTTAATACAGTTCCTCATGTTGCGGTGACCCCCAACCATAAAATTATTTCCGTTGCTACTTCAGCACTGTAATTTTGCTACTGTTATGAATAATGATGTAAATATCTGTTTTCTAATGGTCTTAGGGCGACCTCTGTGAAAGTGTCGTTCGACCCCCAAAGGAGTCACGACCCACAGGTTGAGAACCATTGGTCTATATAGAATCTAGAGACCTTTGATGGAAAAAAAATTATTTACGAGTATAATCCTTCTGTCCTCGCTGGTTGGCTTAGTTGGGTGGAGCATCATATATTATACCAAAAAGCTGCAGGTTTGATTCCCTGTCAGGACACAAACCTGGGTTGTGGGCTCATTCCCCTGTGCATATAGGAGGCAATCAAACCATGTTTCTCTCTTCTCTCTCCCCCTACCTCTTCTCTAAAAATCAGTAAAAACATATCTTTGTGTTAGAATTCTTTCAAAAAAGGATAATCCTTCTAAACGTATTCATTTGTTCAAGTATTTATTGAATGCTTGCTATATGCCTGGTACTTAGCCAAGCTGGGAATATTCCAAATGGAGAGAAAAATGGAGTACAAATTGGTATTTACTTTAAGTACATTAAAAAACAAATGTTATTATAGGTAGCATAAAGTATAATTTCTTTAAGGTAGGAATGATTTGGGGGTTGTAGATGATGAAATAAATGAAACTACAAAATAACAAAGAAAAATTTGAGATTCTGTCAAATTATAAAGAAATGTTTTTTGATGGAAATGTGTACAAATTCTAAGGAAATTAGAA
Source organism: Lasiurus borealis (assembly GCA_004026805.1). Classification (NCBI taxonomy): domain Eukaryota; kingdom Metazoa; phylum Chordata; class Mammalia; order Chiroptera; family Vespertilionidae; genus Lasiurus; species Lasiurus borealis. Next base: position 28,287 of record PVJN01016360.1, read on the forward strand.
ATGTGTCCTATAGAACAAAACCTCAACTGATTTTCAATCATTTACTCAATCAAAATGTATTTCTAACAAGCTGAAGAGATACTCTTACTTAAAAATAGATTACAAATAAAAACAACTTTATGCTAAACTGTATTAAAAACAAAACAACACCAGACAATTGGAAATTGAGATAATCTACAAAAAACTATTTTTACCATATTTCAGCTAAGATGGGAGCCGGCAGGCCTGACTGCAAGAAAAACGTACGTGCTTGATCACCTAAAGGCAATGAAAACAAAATCCAAGCGGCATATTAGTGGGAGGAATTATTCCAGTGCCTCTGAATAACAATAATGGGCAACAATGTTATTGGCTTACTATAATTTTAATTCCAATCACTAAAAAATTAAACAAAATACATATATAAAATTATTTATATTACTTTAATAAGACTTGGATGTTCTAAAAAAAAGTCACAACTGGTTATACGATCAATCAGTGATAAAGGATTACATTATTCATCTTATTTTTTCCACAATAATTGAAGTCTTATTAGATATATTTCTATTTAATAAAAGGTATAGTCTATTTTTAAACTTAATAAATCTTTATTGTTCAGATTATTACAATTGTTCTTTTTCCCCCCCATAGCTCCTCTTCACTCAGTTCCCACCCCACCTTCTGCCCTTACCTGCACTCACTGTCCTCATCCATAGGTGTATGATTTTTGTCCAGTCTCTTCCCGTACCCCCCATATCCCTTTCCCCTGAAAACTGTCAGTCCACCCCTTTTCTATGCCCCTGATTCTATTATATTCACCAGTTTATTCTGTTCATCAGATTTTTAATTCATTTGATTTTTAGATTCATTTGTTGATAGATGTGTATTTGTTGTTCATAATATTTATCTTTACCTTTTTCTTCTTCTTCCTCTTCTTAAAGAATACCTTTCAGCATTTCATATAATACTGGTTTGGTGTTGATGAACTCCTTTAGCTTTTTCTTTCTTTCTTTTTTTTTTCCAATATATATTTTTATTAATTTTTTTACAGAGAGGAAGGGAGATAGTTAGAAACATCGATGAGAGAGAGACATCAGTTAGCTGCCTCCTGCACACCCACCACTGGATATGTGGCTGCAACCAAGGTACATGCCCTTGGCTGGAATCGAACCTGGGACCTTCCAGTCCGCAGGCTGTCACTCTATCCACTGAGCCAAACCGGTTTCGGCCCTTTAGCTTTTTCTTGTCTGTGAAGCTCTTTATCTGACCTTCAATTCTGAATGATAGCTTTGCTGGGTAGAGAAATCTTGGTTGTAGGTTCTTGCTATTCATCACTTTGAACATTTCTTGCCACTCCCATCTGGCCTGTATAGTTTCTATTGAGAAATAAGCTGACAGTCCTATGGGTGCTCCCTTGTAGGTAATTAACTGTTTTTTTCTTTTGCTGCTTTTAATATTCTCTTTTGGTCTTTTGCTCTTGGCATTTTAATTATAATGTATCTTGGTATGGTCCTCTTTGGATTCCTTTTGTTGGGGGTTCTATGTGCTTCCTGGACTTATAAATCTATTTCTTTTACCAGGTGGGGGAAGTTTTCAGTCATTATTTTGTCAAATAGGTCTTTAATATCTTGCTCTCTCTCTTCTTCTGGCATTCCCATCATTCTGATGTTGATACACATGAAGTTGTCCTTACACTATCTTTACATTTTTGGATTTTTTCTTTTTTCTTTTCTGGCCACATCCCCACTAGGGGGCATGCAGGAGACGGCTGATGTTTCTAACTCTCTATCCCTCTCCCTTTCTCTCTCTAGAAAATCAATAAAACATCTGTTTTTTGCTTCTTTGTATTTCAAATCTTTGAGTTGATTCTTGCAGTCCTGTAGTCTGCTATTAGGTCTCTGTATAATATTTTTTATTTCAGTCAGTGTATGTTTAATTTCTAGTTGTTCCTTTTTCTTATCCTCTTGGGTCTCGCTAAATGTATCAACCTTTTCTAGGAAATTCTTGAAAAACCTTATGACCATGCTTTTGAATTCTGTATCAGTCATTTGTTTTCCTCCATTTCTTTTGTTTCTGATCTGTTTCTTTGTCTCCACATTTTTGTTACTTCCCTGATTTGGTAGAGTACCTTTGTGTGCTAGGTGTCCTATAGGACTCATTGGCTCAGCCTCCCCAGTTACCTGAGGTAGACACTCTTGGTGCATCCCTTTGTGGATTGTGTGCATAGTCCTGTTGTAGTTAAGTCTTTTTTTTTTTTAATATATTTTATTGATTTTCTACAGAGAGAAAGGGAGAGGGATAGAGAGTTAGAAACATCGATGAGAGAGAGACATTGGTCAGCCGCCTCCTGCATGCCCCCTAGTGGGGATGTGGCCTGCAACCAGGATACATGCCCTTGACTGGAATCAAACCTGGGACCTTTCAGTCCGCAGACACTCTATCCACTGAGCCAAACCAGTTTTGGCTGTTTAAGTCTTTTTTTAAAAATATATTTTATTGATTTTCTAGAGAGAGAAAGGGAGAGGGATAGAGAATTAGAAACATCGATGAGAGAGAGACATTGATCAGCCGTCTCCTGCATGCCCCCTAGTGGGGATGTGGCCTGCAACCAGGATACATGCCCTTGACCAGAATCAAACCTGGGACCTTTCAGTCCACAGATGCTCTATCCACTGAGCCAAACCAGTTTCGGCTGTAGTTCAGTCTTGATTGTTGTTAATATCTCTGGGAGGAATTGACCTCCAGGCCAATTGGCTGTGAGGATCAGCTTGTCTATGCTGGAAGAACTTATGTGCTGGAGACACCCTTATGAGACAAGACTTGCAAAATTGCAAAAGCCTCTGTGTTCAGCTTGGATGAGATGGAGTCTAAGGGCAGAGCAGACAGCCTTGGCTTCCCATCAGCCCTGCCCTATGAGGCCCCTGGATCTTAGTGTCCCTCAGTAATCACTGCAAGCACCTCTGAGAAAAAGCCACCCTCGAGTTTTGCCCACTGCCAGACAGTCCAGTTTCTCCCCGAATGAGTCTGGGTTCCCAGAGTCTTGCTTGGAACTGGAGTTCAGTGTAGGGAGGAGGTTCTGTCTCCCTCCCCCTTGAGAAAGCCAGCCATTCACTCAGCAGTTAGTCCTCTCTATGCATGTGCATCTCCGGATCTCTGCTTTCCGCAGTTCTTCTGAGTCTCAGTGTGCTTTTCTCTTTCCTGACAGTCCAGATTCCGCCCAAATGAGTCTGGGTTCCCAGAGTTTCGCCTAGAATGGAGTTCAGTGCAGTTGGGAGTTTCTGTCTCCTTCCCGCTTGAGAAAGCCAGTATGCACTCAGCTGCCAGTCCTCTCTGGGCACGCGTCTCTGTACCTCAGCCTTTTGCAGCTCCTTTGACTCTCAATGTGCTTTCCTCTTTCCTTCTAGTTATAGAATTTCCACTCAGCCAGCTTTCCTGTAGTTCTGGATGGTGTCCATTTTGTCTTTTAGTTGTAGTTTTGAAATTGTTGTGCGAGGCAGCAGTTTAGGTGTTTACCTATGCCGCCATCTTTAAAATGTATCATTTAAAATACTATTCCTTAGAAGAATTCTAAATAGCCCTCCATGGATCTCTTACAATCCTATATATACCGCTGTGTATGCTAAGAATGGGAGATCCTAATTGCTCGCTACTTGGGCCATTTCTCAGAATTGGGTTTCAGTGAGCTATCTTGAGGAACGAGGTGATGTTTCCCTCTGGAACAAAGAATAAACTAGCTTACCACTTGCTAAAACAGGGTGGGTCCCTGAACCTCCGTGTTCCTCTCCTACAACACAATCTCTGCATGTGTAGCGTCCTTCTGGGATCTCTGCATGGTCTCTGTGTGATTCGGGGTACAAGGGAGGTTGACAGAAACATGCTGATGCTCATGCTAACAGCTGTGTCATTAGTAATAGTTTGTTGCTTTTGTTTTATATCTCACATACAATGGTAAGTGATATCACATGGTTCTTGTCCTTTTCCATCTGACTTGTTTCACGCAGCATGAAACTCAAGATCCACCCATGTTGTTGCAAATGGCAATATTTCAACTTGGTATGAATTTTATCATTTATTACAAACTTGACAGCAATCAAAACTATTTCTAAGATATGACATGACAAGGAGCATAATATAAACACAAACCTGTTATGTAACCTCCTGTGGGCTTGAGGTTCTCAAACTGCTTGTCATGCTTAGTCCGTTCTTCAGAGGTAATAGCCCACATGTTCGGCCCTCCTAAAACACAAATGGAAGACAAAGAAATTATACTGTGCATATGAGCATGCTTAACATACACAATTCTAAAATGTAAATGTGAATCACAAATGCCCATTTAACGACAGTACTTAATACCCAAGTGACATAAAGGGTAAAGCTCAATCACAAACATACAGAGCACAGCCCCAAGGCTTTTCACTCACTCATCCAGTTAACATCTATGGAACTATTACTGTGTACCACTCACCGGAAATAGGCAACAAGATAAATACTGAAAATAAAAAGATAAATCAAGCATTGTTCCCATACTCAAGAAACTCTTTTTTTAAAAATATATTTTTATTGATTTTTTTACAGAGAGGAAGGGAGAGAGATAGAAAGTCAGAAACATCGATGAGAGAGAGACATCGATCAGCTGCCTCCTGCATGCCCCACTGTGGAGATGTGCCCGCAAGCAAGGTACATGCCCCCAACCGGAATCGAACCCGGGACCTTTCAGTCAGCAAGCTGACGCTCTATCCACTGAACCAAACCGGTCTCGGCCCTCCTGTAGATTCTGAAGAGGCTACTCCAGGCTTCCACAGAGCACTGAGAAGGGTGCAGTCATTGTTTTTCTCTGTCTGTCCTACCAGACCATGAATGAGCCCTTGGAGAACAGAAGCTTTGTGTGTTTATCACTCTATTCCCAGGACCAGCAGAGCATCCGCACAGAACAAACCTTAAAACTGACTGAGGAATAACCATGTGAATGAATGAAAGAGCGAGCAGAAAACAAGAGAGGCAAGACAGAAGTCTCAATCTTTTTGTGGTCTTTCCTTCACAAACGGTTATACCAGCCCTCAGAGCAGGTCTTTAGAGCTCAATACATTCAATGTGGTTCACAACCATCTATTCCTCGCTTCTGACTACCTTTACAAATTCGCCTTCTACCAATACGAAACTAAATATGTTCAGGTATATAAACTCATGTATGTCTGCTGCCTCTATTATAAAAAAATTTCCCTTGCAAAAGTTATTTCCAGGAATGTTTATCACTGAAATGTAGGTGTCTACTAGAATTCAAAACACTATGATATATTTGATTTAATACATACTTAGAAGGAGTCTTGACTTGGGGTAGTGAACACAATACAATATACAGATGCAGAATTGCAGAATTATATAACTGAAACCTCTATCATGTTATTAACCAACGTCACCCCAATAAATTATTTAGAGCCAAAGAAACACTAATTCTTCCATGTAATGACTGTCTGCCTTAAGCATTGTATTGCTAAGCCAAGGTTACATAGTTTTTACTACACACACACACACACACACACACACACACACACACACAGACATTATAAGTCCAAATGATTGGATTAAAAAAATCTATAACCATCCTCTCTTAAAGACAACTTTTAAGACTAGATTTAAAAATAAAGAAACATATGTACTGAAGAACTAAAAGCCTAAAATAGCTACACCTACATACTTTCTAAATAAATCCCACATTCACAGTAAAAAAAAAAAACACACAACATCTACTTAATCAGTTTATTCTAAAATAAATTAACATGTCACGATTCCTGTGACTAGGAAGGCAAACAGTGTGGCTATAGACTGATTTACTATGGACTAGAAAAATGATGGCAAAACATGACAGCAACTACAAAGGATTGCAAAGATAGAAGCAGCTCACCTTTCTTGAGCCCTGACTACCCTTCAGATCTGAAATAATTCACTGACTCTCACCAGTACCTTAAAATTGTGTGTTATTAATATCCTCATTTTACAGGTGAGAAAGCAAAATCCCCTGGTGGGTTCTGTGTCTGCACTGTCTCACACAGTAGCCACCAGCCACGCGTGGCTTTGAGCACTTTTTAAGTATGCTGTGTGACTAAGGAACTGAATTTTTAACTTTACTGAATTTTTATTCATTTAAATTAAAATTGAAATAGCCAAATGTAGCTGGTGGCTACTATCTTAGACAACGCAGCTCTGGAAGAACCAAACAACAACTACAAGTCCAAAAGCCTGTGGCTAGTTTCAGATGATAGAGCAGATGTGGCAAAAACTGAGGAGCACGTCAGAAGCATTCTGGCCATCAGCTTGGTCTAGGTCAGTGGTCGGCAAACTCATTAGACAACAGAGCCAAATATCAACAGGACAACGAGTGAAATTTCTTTTGAGAGACAAATTTTTTAAACTTAAACTTCTTCTAACGCCACTTCTTCAAAATTGACTCACCCAAACCTGGGGACCCAGACTCAGAAGGGTCCCCGGAATGCACAGGAACTTGGGGGAGCCGTGAAAGACAGAGGTCTGGAGGCGCCCGTGCAGGTGTGCACAGAGAGGGCTGCAGTGATTATCGGGGGACACTGAGACCCAGGGGCCTCGTAGGGCAGGGCTGACGGGAAGCCACGGCTGTCTGCTCGGCCCTGAGACTCCGCCCCATCCAAGTCGAGCACAGAGGCTGTTGCAGTCTTGTAAGTCTTGTCTCAAGGCTGACTCCAGCACAGAATTTCTCCCAGAGGAGACACAGCTGATCCTATAGCCAACTGGCTAGAGGTCAATTCCCCCCAGTGATACCAACAACAATCAAGAATTAACTACAACAAGGCTGTACACACGGTCCACAAAGGGGTGCACCAAGAATGTCCACCTCAGGTAACTGGGGAGGCTGAGCCACTGGACTAGAACACCTAGCACACAAAGCTATTCTACCAACTCAGGGAAGCAGCAAAATATGCAGAGACTAAAGAACAGATCACAAACAAAAGAAATGGAGGAAAACAAACAACTGGATAGTGTTCAAAACCATGGTTATAAGATTTTTCAAGACTTTCCTAGAAAAGGTTGATAAATTTAGTGAGACACTCGAGGATAAGAAAAAGGACCAACTAGAAATTAAACATATGCTGACTGAAATAAAAAGTAGTATACAGAGACCTAACAGCAGACTAGAAGAAGGCAAGAATCAAGTCAAAGAGTTGAAATACAAAGAAGCAAAACACACTCAACTGGAAAAGCAAAAAGAAAAAAGAATCCAAAAATTGGAAGATTATATAAGAAGCCTCTGGGACAACTTCAAGCATACCAACATCAGAATTGTGGGGGTGCCAGAAGAAGAGAGAGAGCAAGATATTGAAGACCTATTTGAAGAAATAATGACTGAAAACTTCCCCCACCTAGTGAAAGAAATAGACTTACAAGTCCAGGATGTGCACAGAACCTTAAACAAAAGGAATCCAAAGAGGACCACACCAAGACACATCATAATTAAAATGCTAAGAGCAAAAGACAAAGAGAGAATATTAAAAGCAGCAAGAGAAAAACAGTTAGTTACCTACAAGGTAGCACCCATATGATTGTCAGCTGATTTCTCAACAGAAACTCTGCAGGCCAGAGGGAGGAGCAAGAAATATGCAAAGTGATGAATAGCAAGAACCTACAACCAAGATTACTCTACCAGCAAAGCTATCATTCAGCATTGAAGGTCAGATAAAGAGCTTCACAGATAAGAAAAAGCTAGAGGAGTTCATCAACACCAAAGCAGTATTATATGAAATGCTGAAAGGCACTCTTTAAGAAGAAGAAGAAGAAAAAGGTAAACATAAAAATTAGGAACAACAAATACATATCTATCAATAAGTGAATCTAAAAATCAAGTGAATTAAAAATCTGATGAACAGAATAAACTGGTGAATATAATAGAATCGGGAACAGAAAGGGAGTGGACTAACTATTCTCAGGGGGGAAGGGGTGAGGGGGGTGTGGGAAGAGACTGGACAAAAATAGTGCACCTATGGATGAGGACAATGGGGAGCAGGTAAGGGCAGAGGGTGGGGTGGAAACCGGGTGGAGGGGAGCTATGGGGGGAAAAAAGAGAAACAATTGTAATAATCTGAACAATAAAGATTTATTTTTAAAAAAAAGTATCAGAAAATATAATTCAGGAAGAATGGTCTACTTGAAGAATCCGATTGCCCACAATCCTTTCAGAACACACCCCCTAGTGACAACAGCTACTGTATGAAAACACACAGATCCAAGTGGATGTAAGATATTAAGAGTATACAGTGGTACCTCGAGATACGAGTTTAATTCGTTCCGTAACCTTGAGGCGTGGGAAACTATGAGCCGCTCGAGTCGAGGTAAACTGGTGGGTCACGTGCAGCCGGCCGATCCGCGCGATTACTCGTATCTCAAATGTTGCTCGTATTTCAAAGCAAAAATCGCTTGCTCGATGGCTCGTATCTCAAAAATCTCGTATATTAGGGCACTCGTATCTCAAAGTACCACTGTATTGGGAATTGCTGACTGTTGTGGGTATACTTTATTGTCCCATCATGATAAGAAAATGGTAGGGAGCATCTATCAAGATACATTATTAATGTATTTTCTTTTCAGACAGGGAAAGACCCAGCTAGGAATTAGAAGTCAGAATCCCAGAGCCCTTTCTGTCTCTAACGCAATTAACTCCATGACCTTGGGTTTGTCCCATCTGTGAACTTGGGGAAAATTAAGAGGTGCAGGGGGGTTTGTTGACAGCCATATGCTTCTTTTCTCATGTGCATCTCCAATGGCCCTGTCGCAGGAGCCACGGTCCACGGCAGAGCGCGGTGGAAGGCAGCCCAGCTGCCCAGGACACAGCTCACATGCATGAAATGTGTGCAGACATCACTGAGATTCCCCAGAATGGCACGTTGGCTAAGTGCTTGCTAATGTGACTCAGATGCAAAGCATGCTGTGTGTGCGAGCAAGCAAAAGTGAGGATTCATTAAAACAAGTATTTAAACACACACACACACACACACACACACACACACACACACACACACAAACAACCAACCAAATAGACTCGCCCAGGCCGTGGTATTTTGTGGAAGAGCCACACTCCAGGGGCCAAAGAGCCACATGTGGCTCTCGAGCCGCGGTTTGCCGACCACGGGTCTAGGGCACTCAGAGGTAAGTTCAAATGGTACTAGGCATTAAAACAATAACATAAAGTTTAAGGAAATGGAAGAAATAAAACAATGCACCCTAATAACATGGTCAATAGGTTACTGGAAACCGTGATTAAGCAAAACGATGTGTCATGAGACTAATGTTTCCATAGGCAAATTGATATAAACAAGAGTTAAGTTCCTATGGCGTATTCTTGGTCACAAAAATGTCACCAAACTGCTAAATTAAGACCCAAAACACTTCTAATACTAAACACTGAAATAAATGTAGAGCTCTACATCTTTATGAAAGATTAATAAAACCAGCCAAAACCAGCTCAGTGAATAGAGCATCGGCCTGTGGATTGAAAGGTTCCAGGTTCAATTCCGGTCAAGGGCATGTATCTTGGTTTCGGGCACATCCTGCAGGAGGCGGCTGATCGATGTCTCTCTCTTATCGATGTTTCTAGCTCTCTTTCTCCCTTCCTCTCTGTAGAAAATCAATAAAATAAAAAAATATTTTTTTTAAAAAAAGATTAATAAAACCAAAAAAGAGAATTCTTTTCCAACTGGATTATTCCAGCTCAGGGCTCCGGGTGGCTGGAGCCGCGCCTGGCAGCTCAAGACACAAGGCAGGACCCAACCAGACAGGATGTCCTTCCACGCAGGGCCACTTACCCCCCAACCCCCCTACACTCACTCAGCCTGGGGCCGCTCGGACACCCAGTTCACTTCGCAGGCATGCATGTCTTTGGGATGCAGGAGAAAACCCACCTAGACATGGGGAGAACATGCAAACTCCACACAGACAGCAGTCCTGGGTAGGAATCAGTTCTCTTTTTCTCATCAACACTGGAACATTGAATGACAGAACCTTATTTGAGGACCTACCGTACTGCTTTCTATTCTGTTCATTTTATGTATAAACCTGCTTAACATGTTGAAGTTTATAACTAAACTGTTTTTACTGCAAATTCTTTTGTATGGGGCACAGAAATTCTCAAATTTGTTAGAGCACATTACCACGACAATTATTGGCTTAATCAATTTGCAATCATCCCATGCTATAGAAAACACCTTTAATATTCTCCTGCTTACAGCACTCTGCTTTTTGTCCTCCAGTTTTGTACATCAAATACAATATGGCTTTAAGTTATTCTTCAGCACACATTCCAGATGATACAATAGAACATACTTACAAGGAGCTGTGAGATTCATAATATTCCCTTAGAAGTTATATGCAGTGTTTTGAAATAGCCCAAATATTTTCACTAAGAATACTTTAAATTTTTAAAAAAAGAGAACACGTTTTTTCATTTTTACACTCAAAGAAAAATATCACAAAATAATATCTGATAACCTTTACCCCCACCAATCTCATCACCTCTTTATCTCCCTACGAGCACAAAGCTGCTTACGCTTACCATTCATGGCTGTGGGGAACTGAGCCATCATGCTCCTCAATTTTCCTGGCTAGCTCTCAGCCATCTGCAACAGAAAAACATTGTCATTAATAATACAGCAAGGGCAGATCGCAGCGCGGCGCACCCGCCAAGCAGTGGGAATGTCTGTCCCCTTCAGCTTCCACTCCCAACAGACAACAATGCAGAGAGCTGCTGCTGAACAGGCAGGATTTACACTGGGGAAAGGGGAGGAGATTTTGTCGGGGAATGGATCTGCCTTTAAAATGGAACCATTAAAAAAACAACAGTCACATATTTAACGGCAGGTATCGAATAAACTCTTGGCATGAACTAATTTTGTAGAAATTAATTTGGGAAAGAGGAAAGTTATAACTAGGCAAGAAATTATTTCAGACAAAAATCAACCGTATAAATTAAATGTAAGTAACAATGAAAGCCACAATACTCTTTAAAAAAAAAAAAATCCCCAAATGAGAAAAAAATCCCCAAAATAAATGTAGCATAGCTATTTAATCAAGTTCCACAGGTTTAGAAAAATGGTCTAGAAATATGCCTTATTTAAACATAATTAAATGTGCTAGGTAAGAGAGGAAATTCAGAAATGGAATAGCTCTGGGTTCAAATCCCAACTCTGCTATGTTCCTAGCTATAATCATGGAAGAGTTGTTTAACCTATTGAGTCTCAGATTCATCTGTAAAAATACTTTGCTGGAGTATTTTTGAAATATTAAACATAACCCAGCTCATTGCCTGACACACAGTGTGTTTTTAATAAATGGCTATCTGGGTGCCCAGAAAGGGAGAGTGTAATATAAATCTGAACCCTAAATTCATTAATCTACTCAGAGTAAGTTAAAATTTTTTTCCTTGAAACTCTAAGGTAGGAGAGTTAGAGTGAGTAAGGACCTAAGAAATTTATAGTAACATTACTTAGTTATATAAACCATAAATTGTAACGTGGTAGGAAAACACTACTAAATTAAGTAGCTCATCTATTTACTCAAATCATTTCAATATTAATATTTTTAGGAGCCTACGGAAGTGTTTGCACAAGCCATCTGAACAAAGAGGCACAAAGAGCTGCACTCACGGTGGAGGGCGTCACCAGGGGAGCTGGCTGCCTGGCTGCCAGGACGTGTTTACCAGGTGCTGTACTTAGTGAACGCCGTGTGCTTAGTGACTATCGGTGTGACCACCAAAAGCGAGTCACCCAAACACAAACGCTGGTACAGGAACCCAAACTTCATGAATCTCCAACAAGAAATGTAACAGCTTTATTTCCTCCTGTAAAGCAGACTATCATCTACTCAACTGCCCAAAGGGACTTAATGGTGATTGGAATACTTAAGGGCACCAGGCACAGATTCTCCCATACATTTACCTACACAATAGGGACAAGCAAGAACTGGGTAAAAGGGATGGGTAAGCCTCCAATAAGGCTGTGGCACTGCCAATTTTACTCTTGTGACTCCAGCTTTTCTGTATGTTACCATGTGTCTCTCTCTCCTCTCGGTGTTCACATTCGTGCTTTATAGTGACTTTTTTTAAAAATATTTTTTTATTGATTTTTTACAGAGAGGAAGGGAGAGGAATAGAGAGTCAGAAACATCGATGAGAGAGAGACATGGATCAGCTGCCTCCTGCACGCCCCACACTGGAGATGTGCCCACAACCAAGGTACATGCCCCCAACCGGAATCGAACCTGGGACCTTTCAGTCCGCAGACCGACGCTCTATCCACTGAGCCAAACAGGTCTCGGCCACATTTGTGCTTTAGATGGTAGTAACCTTTACCGCAATGGGACTTTAAACCTGCTCCCACACTTGACGTCACCTGTCACTATACTATCCTCAAGCAGGAGAAAATTTCACTCACGTACAAGGTGATTTTCTTCACTCCTCTCTCAAAGGTAGTAAAAACGGTGGTGGGGTGGTCAGAAACCCCTTAAGGAGGCATTGTGTGGAGATTTAAAGAGTAAGAGTTACTTGTAATTGTGATGTTAAGAACCTTGAATTTGAACCTGTGATTGACAAGGCGTTCTAAAAGGTTTTAAGAAGAGGGATAGAGTCGGATATCACTGAAGACAATAAATTGTGAAGAAAAGGGCATCCTTAAAACAGGGAGATCAGTTAGGAAGGAGCTGAGCAGTGTCTGGCACCTGATCTGGAGTGGTGGCAGCAGGAACAGAGAAGATGGGATGGATCGGAGAACAATGAATGGCTTTAAAAGGTAGAACTCAGGGACTGTGTAGATTATGGAGTAAAAGGGATCAAAGAATTATGGTTGGTGAGATTGGGTGAATTGTCGCCAGCTTAAAACCAAAAACCAAAAGCATGAACACAGAAGGAAGCCTCATAAATCAAGTTATTCTGTATTATAATCAAATACAGAAATTCTACAAACAAGCACATTTTTACTTCCCCAATTTTAAATTATCATAAGTAATGTTAAACCAAAATATATCATATGCCTGCCAAGAAACTATTTCCTTATAGAGACGCATTAGGAAGGGCTCCTATTTTATCAGGTCTCTGTAACAGAGAGATAATTTTAAAATGCAGGAGAAAATCCTCCAAGCACTACCAGCAATGCATTTTAAAACTGCATAAAAGCATGTAAAATACCAAAGATCATTTGGGAAAAAAAAGTAGACTTAAAAAAGACAAATAAGGAATAGCATCCCACAGTCACAAAGCCTTAATTAGTCAGATCATCTACCCAGTCTTCATGCGTTCTGTAAGTACAACAGAATGCTACTTAATAATCACAGGTATAACCCTTAAATAAAATCAAAGAATGAACCAAACAATATAATGAACAGGGAGGGCAAATCCCTTCAGTGAAGCTGAAGGTCCTGGTATTACAGAACCTTCACCTGTACATGGGATTTAGCCGCCCATGCGCGCAGGTACTACACTGTCTTGTGACTTGGACACATGGATGGATGGAACACCTGACTGACAGTGATAACATCTGAATAACGTAATTTGTTGGAACCAAGACACTTTTAGAGCATGCCATTTCCTATCTCTTACGTTTACATCAACTCTGCCCTGTTGTAGATTACCTCATGTTTAACAATTCTTATCTACTTGCAGAGAAATAGTAACCATTGAACGTTTTAAAAATGTAACATGTATATTTTATTTCTTAAAAAGTAGAACTGTTTTACTTTGTGTAGTCATAACAATTACCATTTGCTAAGTCCTTAGTTACTAGGCGTCATACTCAATATTCACTGAGAACCTAGTATGTTCCGGGTTTTACACAAGGACTTAGAGACTAGTCTACCAGGGCCAGATACCGCTAGAGCCCTTTGATGATACTAAAAATCCTCACATATCACAGCGAGGCAGATGACACGGTGCTTATTTCCCAGATGAAGAAATTGAGAGGTTAAATTACTTTCTAACTTCAGAAAGTGAAGAAGCCAGTATGCAATCCCAAGTCTGTCTAATTCTAAAGCCCATGAACGTCCCGTAGGCTCTATCTGCCTCTTCCTCTCTCATGGATAATCATTAATGACGAGTGAGTGGGTTCCTGCAAGCAGTAGGTCAACTTAATGTTGGTACATTTGTAGGGAGAAGAAAAATAAGTCAGAGAGTCTGCATCAACCATAGACATAAAGCAGGGAGTGCTGATTATTGCTTGCCTCTAGGTATCACTTTCTGAGAGGAAGAAAA
>PVJN01016361.1:0-23491 GCA_004026805.1 Lasiurus borealis
TAGTTCAGGGGCAGCCAATGGAGAGATGCCCAAGGCAGGACCTGGGAAGTGCTTGGTGCTACCATCCCCCTCCCAGCGCCAGTCTCCGCACAGCTCCAAGCGGTCACCACCTGAAAACTCACTCAACCCTTTCCTTTCCCGTTTCCATGGTTTCCATGGAAGCTTCCTTGCCCAGGCACCAGTGATTAAATGGTTAGTTATTGGCGACGGAATTTGACCTCCATCCCCTCTTCTCTCCCCAGAGACCTGAAAACTCCTACATAAGCTGATGAACAAACATAGATCCAGAGACAAGACAAGGTAGCACTGAGCAGACCTTGCGACCTCAGAGAGAAGACCGGGGGGAAGAGGGGGAGCTAGGCGGTCAGAGATCAACCAAAGGCCTTGTAAGCATGCAGAGTAGCACAACCAATGGAGAGGACACTGGGGTGATGGGGTTTGCCCTCGGGGGTGGGAGGGGCTGGGGGAGTCAATCCAGGCAAACAGGAGACATGGGATACTTATAAACAATCAAAAGAAAAAGAAATCTCCAACCTTCTCATCTCAGGGTTGACTGGCCTAGCAACTAACCCGCTTCCTTGGTGGGGTCCGAAACCCACCTCATTGGCAGAACAAAGACAGCGTTCCACTCCCTCCCAGAATTTAGCAAATTGCAAAGGGTTCAGGAATTCCAGGACCGGGACTAAGCCCAAATACGCATTTCTTATGATAAACCACACGGGACATCTTTTATGAGACCGGGAACCACGCATTCCGGAAAGACAGAATGAGGTTTGTGGGTGTGTGTGTGTTTTATTAATCTCTATTGTTGAAAGTGTTACAGATGTCCCCTAACATGGTAAATTCTTCTGGCCCATGATAGAACATGTTTACCCTTACTCTCTGCATGGTTTTCTTCTCTCCGTTGTCCAAATATGGACCTAATGCCATATGCTCAGAGACCTTTTCTCCGACTTGGATCTAAATTAGATTACATCCTGTTACTGCTCCCCATACCAACCTGGGCTTTTCCTTGATAGTTATTCCTCTTCATACATGTGTTCACCTGTTGAATATCTGTCTTCCCATCCTTCGGTCTTAGCTGGCCATCAGAATCATATCTGCTTTATTTACAGTTCCTACAGGACACAGGGTCTGGCACAGAGAATTCTGTGCGGATTAATTGTATGGATAAATACCTTTTGGATATTGTCCCACAGAAGAGCGAGGTACAAAACTGAGCCTCATTCTGAGGTTCTTCTGTTAACTATTAATGTAAACCTGGGCAAGTCGTGCCATACAACTTTTAGGTATTTTTTTTACTATATCTAGGACTTTATGATCACTTTGGGTCTGTATAAAGCATAAGTCTCTTCCTTCTCTCTCTCCTGAATCTTTGTCGAATTGTTGTTCCAGGTATTTATGCATTTATAGGTTGATTTTTGTATGTGTCCTGACCGAGGATCAAACCCGCAACCGTGGTGTGTTGGGACAATGCTATAACTAACTAACCCACCCCACCAGGGCAATTAGCATGTTTTATTTTTTCCTCCACCTTTCATCCAACCTTTCTCTCAATAATAAAAAAAAAATACGACTTTTGACGGATGCTTCTAGCAATTTCTCTAAAATTACAAAACCTTTCTGCTGTTGTTTTCTCTCTCAGTTTAGTTCCCAACATCTTCAGGTTTTCTTGAACAAAAACTTGATGCTTATGTTTTAAAATTAGAAATAAGGCTATTTTAACCCGAAGTCAGTTTTGAACATTTCAAAAAGACAAGGGTGATAATTAGACCAGGAAATGTTTTTAGGGGGTAACAATGAGAAAACTTTTGTACAGAGATACACGCAGATGTATCTCTCCAACATGCCCCTCCATCACGTGACTGATGGGAACCTGTGGCTATAAAATAAAATGTGGCCTCATTCAATGATCCTCAGGCTCACCCTGCACACGTCTATCAGCATCCAGGTGTCCCAGGTAAAACAGAATCGAGGGCTAAGGAAGAATGTGCCTTGAACATTTGACAACTCTATTGGTACAGTGGTACCTCGAGATACGAGTGCCCTAACATATGAGATTTTTGAGATACGAGCCTTCGAGCGAGCGATTTTTGCTTTGAAATACGAGCAACATTTGAGATAGGAGTCATCGCGCAGATCGGCCGCCTGCACACGACCCACCAGTTTACCTTGACTCGAGCGTCTCATAGTTTCCCATGCCTCAAGATTTCAGAACGAATTAAACTCGTATCTTGAGGTACCACTATATTAGTATTAGAGGTTCTGCTGATTTTAGCCACAAACTGACCCTTCTCCCTCCTTGAAGACTCACGCACTAGCGAACTGTAAATGTCAAACTCGCCAGGGGATGAAAGGAGAAGAGCAATATAAGACCAGTGGTAACTAGAGGCTGCAGAGAAGAATATGTGCATTTTTTTCTTGCATTCCTACACGTAGAGAGAAATCTCATAATGCACTGTGGGTTGTTTTTTAAACCTCTTATTTATCACACAAATGATAACACTATAAAAGCCACGGCAAGACTTGGTCTCCAATGAACTCGCTGCACTGAAAAAAAAGGCACTTTTTTTATATTATTGTACACAATCAAAGGGCCCAGTAGCTGTTCAGTGACACGAGATGCCATAGATCATTCTAGCAGTGACTACCGGAATATATAGCTATTTTTATTACCTTAGTTCCTTCCTAAAAAAAAAAGTTTATATAGCATATAGCCTTCCACATAAAGTCAATGCAATAGAAAAATCAGCAACCACCAGACAGGAATTTGCTTTCAAAAACATTACACACACAGACACACACAGACAGACACACACACACACACACACACACACACACAACGTATATTTTCATTTTGATTGAAAGGAGAAAAAGATTAATGTGGTCTGTTTATCTTTTTTTTCCCCAAATATAAACCTGGGCCTCTAATTATATACACTTGTATACATAATAAAATATACTCCATATAATCTATACCAATAATAGAGGAATATGCAAATTGTCTAGGATGCCATCACAGAAATGACCGAACAGCAGACTGCGTAGGGTGACAAGGCCAGCAGGGGGGTTAGTGAGGGCCGACCAAACAAATGAACAGCAGGTGGCATGGGCGACCAGGCCAGCATGGTGGGGGGGTGTAGTTGGGGACAACCAGGCTGGGTGGGGAGAAGTTGGGGGTGACCAGGCTGGCAGGGTGGCAGTTGGGGGAGACCAAGCCAGCAGGGGGAGCAGGTGGGGCAACCAGGCCAGCAGTGGGGCAGTTGGGGGCCACCATGCTGGCAGGGGGGTAGCTGGGGAAGACCAGTCTGGCAGGGGAGGCAGTGAGGGGTGACCAAGCCAGCAGGGGGGTAATTGGGGGTGACCAGGCTAGCAAGGGTGCCAGCTGGGGGCGACCAGGCTGGTAGGGAGGGGCAGTTGGAGACGATCAGGCAGGCAGGTGAGCAGTTAGGAGACAGCGGTCCCAGATAGTGAAAGGGATGTCCAACTGCAGGTTTAGGCCCAATCAGGATTGGGGTCCCAGATTGGAGAGGGTGCAGGCTGGGCTGAGGGGACCTCCTCACCCCGCCCATGAATTTCACGCACTGGACCTCTAGTTTTTTAAATAGAATTATATACATAAATTACATGTGTGTCGTTATACAACACATACACCTATATAAAACTGAGGTCACGATAAACTAAAATTTTAACTGCCTGAATAATCAGTTTGTACCCCGAATGTCGGGTCTTCCCCTATGTCCCTCTCTAGCTATCCAAATCGTGATGTAAAACATCAAACCCTTCACTGTCTTATTTTCAACCCCATCGGAGCCTCGCTTTCAGGGGTTTGTGGTTGTAGTTTTATGAAAGATCGCCTCAGGGAGATGGAGAGAAGCTTACATCACACCCCCCACCATTCCCCTTTGCACACTCCATTCTCCTTGCTCTGCTGCATCTGTGGCCTCCTTCTTTACACAGAGGTCTGTGTTGGTGTCAGAGAGGGAAGAAGAGGGAGAGAGAGAGGAACATCCATGAGGAGAGAATCATAGATCGGCTGCATGATCGGGAATTGACCTGTGACCTCCCGGTTCACAGGTTGATGCTCAACCCCTGAGCCACGCCGGCCACTCTGCTGCTTCTGGGGCTCACACTCAGCCCCTCTCTCTCTCTCTCTCTGAGCCTCAGCAGCCCCCCCCCCCCCCAGCTTCCTCTTCCTCCGTTAAAAAGAGAGCAGCTGTCTACCCCGAAAACCCGGAGCTCAGACCAGCATCCAGGACAGAGAAGCTTGCTGATCATCAGGCCTCCCCTGAACATCAGGCCTCCCCGGAACAGAAGGCCCCCGAAGCTCCCGTCAGGCGTCTGACTCCTGATGTAAAGAGACCTCGCCCGGCCTGAACAGCTCCGGCTGCGCTGCGGCCCATCCGGGAGCTGGTTGGTGATGACAACGACCACCGTCCCGTAGACAGGTCATACATTTCCTTTTTTTGTTGTTGTTCAACAATAAATGTGTACCATGTTCTTCTTCATGGAAAAACAAGACATCCCCTGAACATAAGACCTAGCGCCTCTTTGGGAGCAAACAGGAATAGAAGACGCTGTCTTATTTTCGGGGAAACGGGGTACTCACACAAACACTGTCCACATGTTCATGGAGGCTGTACGCAAACGGCCCAGAGCGGGCAAGGCCCAGATGTCCTTCCACAGATGGAGGCTGACACACGATGCACTGTATGTCCAAAGGGCACCTGCTGACACCTGCCACACTGGTAGCTCCTCAGAGAACAGGCGGGGTGAAAGCAGGCGCTCCCAGATGCTGGCGTGGAGGATGATCCACTTATGTAACACTCTGAAGTGACAGCTTTTCAGAAATGGGGAGCAGCTGGAGGAGACAGGAGCCAGGGAGAGTAAGGGTTGGGGACAGCAGAGAGCTTGCAACATTGCAACACTGGAACCTTTGCAGGCATCGAAGTCTTCTGTGTCATAACTGTAGTGGTAGACGCATGAACTATGGGTGATAAAGATGCACAGAGCTAAGAGCACACACACAAACACATGCACACATACACTCAAACACACACATACACACTGTCACACACACAATCACACACCCACACACACATACACACTCACACACTCACTCACACACACATACACACTCACACACACATACACACTGTCACACACACACTCACACACACATACACACATACACACTCACACTCACTCACACACACATACACACTCACACACACACACACATACACACTGTCACACACACACACTCACACACACATACACACTCACACGCACATACACATTCACACACTCACACACACACAGACAACTGTAAGCAAAATTGAGGAACTGAATATGATTGGTGAAAGGTATCAATGGAATTAATGAGAAAACACTGTTTGCCATATATTTAGATAATTTTACAAAATATACCATTGGGTGACATGGGTCAGACGGGATGTGGAATCCCTTTCTATTATTTTCTACAATTGCATAAAATATATAATTACCTCAATAAAACCTCAATACAAACGTAACTCTTAAAAGTCAGCCATTGTTACTGCAAAAGTAAAATGCAGTAAGAAAAGATGACTGGGAGAGCTATTTTGTAAACAAAATCCATGAATAGTTACTTTAAAATAGTTAAATAGATAAATAGGCGGACAATGAAACTATTAAGAAAGTGCGTATGCAGAATAATTGGAGGATAATGACTTTGTGATTCAACAATTGTTAAAAATAGCAAAGCAGGGAGGAATGAGATGGGCAATGCAAATCTTTGCAGAATCCTTTATATCGCTACACCATAATAATAAGCAACACAATATAATAACTGATTAGATTTAGTTATTTAATTAAGTCGGAGCCATGAGTTAAGTGACAGAAGGAGAAAAAAATATTCCATAATTGTATCTAACAACATCCATGAGCAACTTTTTTTCATTCTAGACTTAATAAAGAATATAAATCATCTGTGAAAAAAAAAAGAAAGAAGGAAATGTTTAAGGAAAATAGGTTATCCCCAAAATAGCACGCGTGGCAATTGGTACCACTTGAGAGGGAACCTATATTTAATCAAAAATGTTCACGAAAGTGATTGCTAAGTCAATGTATCAGTCGAAACTGCTGAGAAATCCACGTGCCCACTCTATAACATCCGACTAAAAATGCGACTGCGGAAAGTTTAAAAATAAACCTGTAATGAAAATGTAATGTTTTTTCTAATTAAAACGATAAATTTATTTTTGCAACAAAGAAGGGAAGGAGAGAGAGAGAGAAACATCAATGATGAGAGAGAATCATTGATCTGCTGTCTCCTGCACGCCCCCCACTTGGGATCAAGCCTGCAACCTGGATGAACCGCAACCTCTTGGTTCATAGGTTGATGCTCAACCACTGAGCCACACTGGCCCGCCAGGCAGAAGGCTAACATCTCAGTTACATCATAAAGACCAGTACATTTTGATTAATAATCTGGATTAGTTCCGAGATGGCTAAGAACCCACAACTATGATTTTACCTCTACTTGTCACAGGCAAACACTTCTCAATCTATACTGTGTCTGCAAATCGCAGGAAGATTTTGCTCACAGGCGGGTTTTGATTTATGGTGTCTGGTGTGGGTAAGAGATTCCTTCTTCCTTTTACTTAAAAACGTATTTTACTTATTTCAGAGATGAAGGGAGAGGAAGAGAGAAATAGTAACATCAGCAATGGAGAGAATCATTGATCAGCTGCCACCTGCACACCACCTACTGGAGGTCGAGCCCGCAACCTGGGCCTGTGCCCTAAATGGAATCCAACCATAACTTCCGGGTTCACACATCGATGCTCAACCACTGAGCCACCCCAGCCAGGCGGGATTCTTTATTTCTAAGAAGCTTCCTGGCGATGCCAGTGTGCGTGTCTGGGCACATAATCTCAGAAGCAGTGCTGTAGGGCGTGCCAGTTCTAAGAGGACATTTTTCATTAAGGATCCTATAGACCTACTAGGAAGAGAAGAAGTAAAGACACACAAAAAGCTTTTCTAGAGCTGAATGTCTGGGTCATTTAATCTGTGTAAAAATATACAGGAGGGGGCCGAGACCGGTTTGGCTCAGTGGATAGAGAGTTGGCCTGCGAACTGAAAGGTCCCAGATTCAATTCTCGTTGGGGGCATGTACCTTGGTGGCGGGCACATCCCCAGTGTGGCGCGTGCAGGAGGCAGCTGATTGATGTCTCTCTCTCATCGATGTTTCTGACTTTCTATCTCTCTCCCTTCCTCTCTGTAAAAAATCAATAAAATGTATTTCTTTAAAAAAAGAGCTTCACAGATAAGAAAAAGCTAAAGGAGTTCATCAACTCCAAACCAGTATTAAATATATATATATATATACAGGAGGGAAAGCAAAGAGATTTAGGGTTCCGAGCCCCATTGCCCCAGATTTCCTTCATGGATACTTTTCTTTCTTATTGTTCTTCTAGAACTTACGCCAATTCAAGCCAAAAGTCAATAACCCTAATTAACATGTTATTTTTTTTAAAAAAAGAACAAGGGAACAGACACCACAAAAAAAGTGAATTTTAATGCTGCCAGCCATTGAGAAGCTCAGGAAAACAGGGCACAGTTTCTAAGGAAGATCATCGGGGAGGCGCATTAATTCAGAGAAGGAAGATCTTTAAGGCCTGGAGCAAGGCAAGGCTCCACGAATTAAAGGAGAAAAAAATAAATGTGAGGAGAAGCCTCCTTGGCGGGACTGAAAGTTGATGCTCTAACGTCCGATGACTAAATAGGTAAGTAGGTCAGGTTATGAGGAATAAATACAAGAAAGGACGATTCGTTTGATTTTTTTAAAAAAAGGACAAACTACAAAGAGCAAGAAAACAAACTCAGAAGAGGAGAAGCCAATAGCGGAACTAAAGAAAGGGGGAAGATGGAAAGTGCCAAGAAGAGAAAAATAAAGAGGCTGTCTTTTTAGCAACAAAGAAGAAAAAAAAATTAGAAAATGCAGGTCTTGAATTTTGCTAGCTTATTGGATGAGCAGTAAGACCTTCGGTGGAATACATTGCAAATGTATTGATTTTCCTGTAAAGTATCAGTAACGTGTCAAATTGTTTTAAAATTATACAACATAATTTTTGGGTAAAAAGGACTCCAGGTCAAAGTTTTAAAAAATAAAATGGTTACGCTGAAGAAGAATTTTGGATTGCATTTCACGAGGAGTGTAAGAGTTTGAAGCTTCCGGCAAAAAAAAAAAAAAATTACAACTGAGAAAGGATCCTCCTGCCTAGAAGGCAGAGAAACATAAATATTTGTGCTTGCAAGAAGTGTCTGTCTGACATATTCCTGGAACTAGCAAACACACACATGAAATAAACTCACAGAATTCTGGGGAAATTACCCTGCCTTGGGAAGCAGGTAGTGTGAGGAAATGGAGATTAATAAATTAACACATACATAATTACAGTCGGAAAACAGAAAGCTGGTATACAGACTTGGGAAATGGTTTCCCTAACAACCATAATTGTAGAGAACCTAGTAGCCCTGCGGACAGATATGTGTGCCAGTAGCTTGCTGCTCACTGCCCTGCCCTCTTGTACCTCCCTCCCCTTTCCCCCTCCCTCCAATCCACACCACCCTTCATAGCTTGCTGCCCTGTCCCCTCCTGTAGCTCTCTGCCGCCTACTTGTAGCTCACTGCCCCACCCTCCTGCTGATCCATGATCTGGTCATTACATGGTCTGTCATGACTTGTCAAGGCATGACGACCATTTGCACATTACAGTGGTACCTCGAGATACGAGTGCCCTAACATACGAGATTTTTGAGATGCGAGCCGTCGAGCGAGCGATTTTTGCTTTGAAATACGAGCAACAGTTGAGATAGGAGTCATCACGCAGATCGGCCGGCTGTACACGACCCACCAGTTTACCGTGATGCGAGCGTCTCATAGTTTCCCACGCCTCAAGGTTACAGAACGAATTAAACTCGTATCTCGAGGTACCACTGTACATCTTTATGATATAAAATGACGGGTCTGATTCATTTGGATAGGTCAGCGGTCGGCAAACCGCCCATTTGTTTGTGGCTCATTCGTTGGCCGCTCTATTGACTAATGAGTTTGTGGACCACGGGTCTAGGTCATGAGATGGCAACTCTAGAGAGAGCCATTTCAGCAAAGTTAATGTGTAATCCATCCAATAATAGGACCCTAAATGGGCACACAGTTGACCAATTTGCCGAATCCCCAGGAGGCGTGAACATATAGATTGACATAGATAAATGATTGGCAGGTAGCTGGATAGCGAGATGACCGATGATCAATTAGACAGACACATGATAGAAGGATGGATGCCATCTGGAAACACTGCGCATGCCCATTCACACGCCTGTTTGTACTGAAACTGCTGGAGCCCCTTCCACACTCTGAAACACTCACGGGTCTAGCACTTGTCGGCGATGCTCAACTGTGAGCACCTGCAGACTCTCTGGGTCTACCTTGTGGGCTGGGATGGGTAATTCTCCAGGAGAGTCCTCTGCCAAGGACAGACAGGCCTTGGGAAGACAGATTGTCCAGCTTCCGGGTCCCTTAGAGGGAAAACTCTTAGGTTACTTGCACCCCCTTCTTCAGCGCTCCCCAGCATAACTGGGCTTTAGTTCCCCCAGAGTGGGTTTTACAACCAGGCCATCCTGCAACCACCTCTTACGGTGATTCCTTGGCACGTAAGTGTTTGTCCTGGTGTCTTCTCTTTCTTTTCTTTTCTTTTTAATATATTTTATTGATTTTTTACAGAGAGGAAGGAAGAGGGATAGAGAGTTAGAAACATCGATGAGAGAGACATCGATCAGCTGCCTCCAGCACTTCCCCTATTGGAGATGTGCCCGCAACCAAGGTACATGCCCCTGACCAGAATTGAACCTGGGATCCTTCAGTCCTCAGACCGACGCTCTATCCACTGAGCCACACCAGTTTCGGTTGTCCTGGTGTCTTCTGAAGGACTGTCAGCCCACAGTCCAACCTTCCTCAATCCTGAGTTTTACCTCTTTTCTTCTCAATTGTTGACAATTTGATGAAGGAAAGATAACATATCACGCGTATATAACTGACATTGTAAGAATCACTAGTAAATGTCATTGGTTTTCTTGCTTATTCATTTCAAATGCCTTTTTCGAGTCGCATTCGTTCATTTTTCTTCCTTTTTAGTGAAAACAATTATTCTTATTGACTCCAGCGATCAGAGTATATTAAGGAAATAAATCCTTTGATTATGCGTTTCAGCGTGCTTGAGAAACATTTGTGTATCCTGCATTTGTCATTCCAGATTATGTAGTCAAATCAGTCAAATGTTTAATTTATAATCACTGGTTTTCACCATCTGCCAAGAAAGTCCTTGGTGATTCATGGTGTGTATAGAAAAGGGAAACTAATGATGGCTTAATACATGACTTAACTATAAATGGCACTTATATATGCATAGTACTAATCAAAATAATAGACTTCAATCTGACCAACATTACCATAAAACCTTGTTAGGTTTTCATTTCAAAACCTTGTAATGAAAATAAGCTACAAAAACAAAACAAAAGAATCTAGATGATATGTACTTAATTCATAAATAGCTATTTCATTGTATTCCTTTGATACTTACAGTGGATTTTACTTAGTTTTCTTTGCAAATAATTAAAATTTTTATCTCCTCACTTTGGCTAGCTAAATTGTAATTCATTTTGCCTTTGTCCTATGTCCAAAAATGTCCTATGTCCTATGTCCAAAAATGATAAGAATTGACAATCTTCTTTGTTTGTTTGCTTTTAAGAGAATGTTCCTATTTTTTTCCTATTAAACATCATACTACCTGTTAGAGAAAAAATATCCTTTTGCCCTATCACACTAATGACCTTTGTCACTACTGGTTTTCAATATTATCACATGTCTTACTGGCATAAAATGTGATCACTCAGTTTAGCTCACTTAACCCATTAATATAGTACATTCCAAAATTTACTAATATTGAGGCATAATAGAATTCTCCGAGATAGTAGGATAGGGTGGGATCAATTGAGATGGATTTTGATGTACTGCTGAAATTTAATATTTCTTCTACAATTCAATAGCTATTGCTAACTTATATACTATTAGATACCAAAGTTATGTAGCCCTTCCAAAAGAGGTGAAATGTTTTCCTTCATTTTCTATGCTTTTTTAAAATGGAATTAACTGAGAGGCTGGTTAATAAAAATACATAGGTTTCAGGGGTACAATCCTATACCATCTGGATATTATATTGTGCGTTCACCACTCCTAGTCCAGATATTTCCTCTCACCATTTTGCCCTCTTTTACCCTCTCCTACCTCTTCCCACCCCCCCCCCGACTTTCTGCTAAACCCTTCACCTTCTCCACCCAGCCTCTGTTCTCTGTATCTTTGAGTCTGTTTCTACTGTGTTAGTTGATTTTGTTCATTAGATTCCACATGTAAGTGAAATCATAGGGCATTTGTCTTTCTCTGACTGGTTTATTTCACTTAGAATAATGCTTTAAAATTGCTTAAATAGATCCAGAGACAGAGAAACATCCATCAGAACCTCAGGAAAGGTAGGGGACAGACAGGGTAAGGGGAAAAAGTCAACCAAAGGACTTGTCTGCATGCAGATAAACACAACCAATGGACACGGACAACAGAAGGGTGGGGGCATGAATGGGAGGTGGGGGGTAATGGGGGAATAATGACACATATGTAATACCTTAATCAATTTTAAAAAAGTAAAATAAAATATATGAATGACTGCCAGAAAAAAAAATGCTTAAACAGCAGCATATTTATTTGTTAAATATTTAAAATTAACTGAACCTAAAACTTTAATTTGCTTCATTTTTTTTGTCTAGGAGTTTATTAACAATGAGTATTAAAATAGATACAGTTCCATTTAATGAGATTTTTTGGTCATTTTTTTTTCTAGAAAATGGTTCAATTTATAGACTTCCCTTTCTGGTAGCATATTGTTATAAATATCACTGTAATTGTTTTTATTCTTCCTCTCTCTGTGATTGTGGGCTTTTTTTTTTCATTCCTAATCACAAACATATGC
Organism: Lasiurus borealis; assembly: GCA_004026805.1. Classification (NCBI taxonomy): domain Eukaryota; kingdom Metazoa; phylum Chordata; class Mammalia; order Chiroptera; family Vespertilionidae; genus Lasiurus; species Lasiurus borealis. Next base: position 12,065 of record PVJN01016361.1, read on the forward strand.
ATTTTCTTTTCTTGACTAATCCAGGCCGTCGTTTATCACTTTCATTGTTTGTAAGAATTAGTTCTTAAATTCGTGGCTTTTCTGTTTTGCATTGTTATGTCTATGTCTTTCTTCTCTGTCTTAAATAACGTGGTTTTTTTTCCCCAAATCTGGGAGTCTGTTGGAATCGTTTCTCTTTTTACAAAAGCATGAAGCTGAAGGCTGTGACTTTTCCATATTAATAATGTTCATGCCAACACTGGTTTGGCTCAGTGGATAGAGCGTCGGCCTGCGGACTGAAAGGTCCCAGGTTTGATTCCGGTCAGGGGCATGTATCCTGGTTGAGGGCACATCCCCAGTAGGAGGCATGCAGGAGGCGGCTGATCAATGTCTCTCTCTCATTGATGTTTCTGACTCTATCCCTCTCTCTTCCTCTCTGTAAAAAATCAATAAAATATATTAAAAATATATTATAAAAAAAATAATAATAATAATGTTCAATGTCTCATTGCCACGATCTTCCAGGTTCCTGTAGGCTTTGGCCTTCATGGCTACTATCAGCTGTGTCTGGTTCACTGGCTCGTGTTGCACCGTTTCTGTTTTGCTTTGACACATCCTGAGGCTTCTGGGTGACAATGCACAGCTTCACCAGCACCTCCTCACCAACCACCACAGGGCACCCCTGGAACAGGGGTGCAGGTCCTGCCGCCCCTTCCCATCCCTGCTGCTTTCCCCATCCCTGCTCCACTGCGTGTGGTTTCCTGCATTTCCTGGCCAGTGCGACTTCCTTGCAAATCAGACCTGCAACTGCTTTCCAGAAGCAACCTTCGGGGTGCTCTTTGGTGGGACATGTGTGTCCCTGTTCTCCTGCTTGGCTCTAACTGTGGCATTGGTGCCAGGCATGATGCTAAATGCAGGGCTGAACTCCAAACGGAGATGCCTGCCCTCCTGACTGCTCACCTTAAAACGTGCAAAGTCCTCTCCCTCCTGCCATGCCCACCAAGCCTGTGATAGAATATGGGGGGTAGGGGGGGGTCTCCCCCGGCACTTTGCTATAGGAAACACTATTCTTCTCTCTCTCTCTCTCTCTCTCTCTCTCTCTCTCTCTCTCTCTCTCTCTTGTGTGTGATGAGAAAACCGCTCAGCCCAGCAATCCGCAGAGCAAACTCCACTGGATGCAGGCAACCCAGCCTCCTGAGTCTAGAGATGGCCCCTCCGGCCACCCCACACAGTGAGACGAATACGAGAGATGTTGCCTGTGTGACTCCCTCTCTGAGACCGCCCTCCCAGCTGCCACCGTGTCTCCTCTGCACTGTGTGCCCAGGGCTGCTAGGCACTGGCCAGCGGCTCTTCACTCTGCGGTGGGTGCGTAAAACCAAGGCTGTTGGGCCAGTGGCAAGAGGGCCATTTAGTTCAAGGCCTCAGCCTGGCTCTGACCCTGGAGGAAAAATACCAGGAAGTCCCCGCCTCGCTCACTGATGGGTCCATTGATTCAGCATCCAGAAGGTTATTCATCAGGTTTCATGGAAACTCTTGATCAGATTGATGGTCTGTTCTCCTTGATGAAAACTGCTGGGAAAGAGCCAGGGGCCCAGGAGGCTGGATGATGGGAGCGTGGAGAATTCTCAGGGAATTTTGTAAACTCTGGGATTCTGGGGCACTTCATTTTAGTGGAGAATTTATCACCTTCCGTGAGTACCGGTGCATGGTGGGAGGTGTTCTCAGAGCGTATCTGTGCTCCCACTCCTGGATCAGCTTCCCCCCAATGCAGACATGGATAACCAATTTTTTTAAGTGTCGGTATTAATGCTGCCAAAATCGGAAGAACTTTTAAAATGGAACTAGAGATTCTAAATCTCCTACCGCTCTGTTGACCGGTGAGTTTGCCGACCACCGTCCTAGAAAAATAGCCACTGATTCAAGACGAATGAGGGAGACACTGTTAAGACTACCATGCGAAGGGTTGTTGTGATTTTTATTTTTTTTACTCTTAAACTTTAATTTTCTGCTTTGCTTAAATCTAAATAAATACCTCTTGATTAGAAGGGACAGCTGGATATTGGAACAGGTGGTTGCAGAAGATTATGGAGGAGCTTCGCAGGAAAACACTCCTAACTAGATCCACGGCCATCTGTCAGATAAATTGTTGAAAAACTCCTATGTGCAGGGAACGTTATGAAATGAGCTCTTAGTAGTCCACATATTGATATTTTCCGTAACGAAACCACGCGCCAGGTAAAACTTTTTCGTGTGGAAAACATTTCTCCACATCGAAATTGTCCAAAGTGACCTGCATGCGTTCTAAAGTTAGGATTCTAATGCATGCTGTGAATGAAAAGGGAACTTGGGAAAACACAGTTGGAAAATTCTCTGTTAAACAGAGTTAAAGTTTTGTGTTTTATGTTGGAAATCGTCAGAGCCATTGGGACATATTATAGATGTACTAGTGGCCCGGTGCATAAAATTTGTGCATGTGGGGAGAGGTGTCCCTCAGCCCAGTCTGTACCCTCTCCAATCTGGCACTCCTCGAAGGATGTCCTACTGTCAGATTATAGGGATCGAGCCTAAACTGGCAGTCGGACATCCCTCTCACAATCCGGGACTGCTGGCTCCAGCCGCTCACCTGCCTGCCTGCCTGCCTGATTGCCCCTAACCACACACACACACACACACACACACACACACAAATAAATAAATAAATAAATAAATAAATAAATAAATAAATAAATAAACGGAAACATACTGAATTCAGTAAGATGCAACCTCATTATTTTCTAAGTATTCTCCCTTGCTTTTATTAACCAGATATTCTATCTTGGCTGCTGGCTATATAGCTTAAGAGCAAATATAAGGAAGCTTTCAGAGTCATGATTGCGATGACGCCGGAGTTGACTCGATGGTGAAGGTCACAGCTAACATAGCCCCTGATCCCTTGGGCTCCTGTCACATGGAACGTTAAGAATGAGCAGAGCACCAGTCTCCTTTTACATGGCACTGGCTGGAACCCTGTGTAAGCTCTGTGCTCAGTTCAGTGCTCGTCTCCTTTCAAGAAAACCCTGAACAAACCAAAATGCGACAGTTGTGAAGATTCAAAACCAGGAAGGAAAGCGGAGACTTATCGGAGATGACAGGGTTAAATATGACCAGACAATCATTCATTCTGCAGTGCTGTTATTCGGTGAGTGTTTTTCATCCAACAAACTTTGGGGAACCTGAGCTGGACTAGCATCTGGGACAGCGTAAGACCAAAGGAGGTGTCTTTCATAGTCAAGGGCATTTACGCAAACAACAGTGATATCATGTACACTACTACCAGTTTCACCAGATACACCCACACCCCGGTTAGTGCTCCCAACAAGGATATCTAAGCAAGTACTTCTCAATATTATTTGCTCTTGAATTGATAATAATAATAATTTTTTTAAAAACTGCCATAAAACTTTGGTCAAACATGTTATGTCTCTCGATCAATGTTTCTCCACCTATTGTATTAGTATCCCCCTATGAGAAAATGTATTTTACTTCCATTATTTTAAGTTGCGTTGAGTAACACTCAGTAGAAGATTAAATATTAAGAAAGAAGATCTTGCCCCATATGGTGGAGCTTTGGATGACCAGAAAACATCGTAACTTCTAAGATGTTTTTCTACCTTCATTCAGACCAGTTTTGTCCTGCTGGGGCAATAGCATTCCCATGGAAAATGCATGCTTTTCATAATCCGTGCTTTACATGTTCACTCAACAGCATATTCATCCCCATCTCCCGAGCTTTACACACATTGTTCCTTCAGCGAGAACTGCTCTTTTCTCTCTTATAATTTATACAGGACAGGCCTAGACCAGGGACACAACTCCAACCCCCGCTCCTTATTAACATTTACTTTTGATAATACAGGTTTTAAATGGATTTACACACTTACATTTGTATTTAAATGTATTTTTGTTGCCTATTTTACTAAATGCAATTTTAAATAATTATTCCATTGTAAAGATCAAGCGAGACTGTGTGGGTAAAGCAAATACCAAGTGAACACATAAGGGCAAGGGAAATTGAACCCAATTACTTTTATAGTAACCCTTTATAATTTGTGCTACTGTATGAAAACTATTTTCTCATTAATGCTTCAAATGTGTGTTTTGTTATATTAAAATTACATAATGTCCTGTTCATTAATATACCTGCATCTCAGCCATTCCACAACCTATATCAATGATCCCCGACTCTTCTGCTCCTTAGAGATGCAGTGTTTCCCATCACTGGCATTATAGCGGCGGTGTAGCATGTACCTGATGAAAACACCAGGTTCTGCTGAAAACGGTTTGGCTCAGTGGATAGAGCATCGGCCTGTGGACTGAAAGGTCCCAGGTTCAATTCCGGTCAAGGGCATGTGCCTTGGTTGCGGGCACATCCCCAGTAAGGGGGGCATGCAGGTGGCAGCTGATGGATGTCTCTCTCTCCTCGATGTTTCTAACTCTCTATCCTTCTCCCTTCTCCTCTGTAGAAAATCAATAAAATATATTTTTTAAAAACACACCAGGTTCTGATCAATTCTAGGGGACAATGGTAGTTTTAAAAACAGAAGCAAATTCACAACCAAGCAGAGTTCGTGGTTCTGCAGAAGACAGCCAGGAGATACACACCTTGGGAAGACAGGAAAATGAGAAAAGATGCTTTTTGAAAGAGGAAAAGGCAACTCTCGCCACTCAGATTCAGAGCAGGCGCACTGTGGGCCAGGGCCTGCCTGCACGTGTGACTTCCCCCTCAGGGACGGTGCATCCCTACCAGGTGCCTGATCGTCCCTGGAGCTCTCCGAGCTCTCCAAGCGGCGGTTTCCACTGGTTTTCAGACACGCGGGTTTGCTTTTGCGCCTGTCAGCATCCTATTTTTATCCATTAAAACCAGACTGATAAAAACAATTCTCCACCCCGTAACACGGGACTGGATAACAGGGAAATCTTGTAATAGACATTATCTTCGTGATGCATGCATTCGTACTGTATGCACGCGTTATCTATGCAGAAACGCCTTGCATAACAACATTAGCTGTAAGGAGCAAAACTGTGAAAACAATAGAGCCATTTCTTTTCAACGCTACTTTGTCACCCTGAGGTTTCGGCTCTCCTTCAGAGCCATCTTCCTCAAAACTCTGGTGCTCATCATCCATCGGCTAAAATGGCAAGCATGCTCCCTAGCCGTGTCACTCGGTTGTAGGTGATCAAAGCACAGAATTGTGAATAAATCTCGAGTCATCATTCACCATCATCTTCACATGAAAGAATTGATATTCACTTGCTTCAGCTGAATTAACTGGGTAGGATCTCTGCTTGCAACTATGATTCAATAAGCAACACACGGAAATAATATCATAGCGAGTCTATTAAAAGCCGAGTGCAGAGGCGTGACACGCAGGCATGACACACGATACTTAACACGTCAAGGAAGAGAATTAGGAACACGTGGGCTTTCAGAGTACAAAGCAGCCGTCTAATGAGGCCTAAATTTGAACTCACAAATGTTGGTCTTCTCTTCCCATTGTTCCAGTGTTTTCTTCCCGAGACCTTTCCAAAACAGAGGGCTCTGCGGAAACCGGTGTGGCTCAGTGGCTAGAGTGCTGGCCTGCGGACTGAGGGGTCCCAGGTTCAGTTCTAGTCAGGGGCGTGTACCTGGGTTGATGGCACATCCCCAGTAAGGGGTGTGCAAGAGGCAGCTGATCGATGTCTCTCTCTCATCGATGTTTCTAACTCTCTATCCCTCTCCCATCCTCTCCGTGAAAAATCAATAAAATATATTATATATATATATATATATATATATATATATATATATATATATATATATAAACACAGAACTCTGGGGCCTAAGCAACATGGAAAACTATGGAAAACTATACCCTGCTCTCCACTCTGGGAGAGAATTTAGAGCGAGGGGGAAGGGCAATTGGATCGCCTGCCAGGGATGCAGGTGGAATCGATTGCCACCTGCTTTCCCAAAAGTGATCAAAGCCAATGCACTTTCTCTTCTTTTAAAATTCTCGTCTGAGGATATTTCTGCAGTGGTTATTAGAGAGAGTGGAAGAGAGAGGGAAAGACAGAGAAACATCAATGTGAGAGAGACGCATCCATCAATTGGTTGCCTCCTGCATGAGCCTGCAACTAAGATACATGGCCTTGACTGGAATCGAACCCTGGACCCTTCAGTCCGCAGGCCAAACTGGCTAGGGCCCAGGGCACTTTCTGCTGCTCAATCAGTGGTCTCTGAAAACCGGCAAAGGCCAAGAGAACAGAGACCATTCCAAAGTGGCTTATATAAGGAGCTGCGCTGCCCTCACTGGTGTTGCTCAGTGGATAGAGCGTCGGCCTGCGGACTGAAAGGTCCCAGGTTCGATACAAGGGCATGTATCTTGGTTGAAGGCACATCCCCAGTAGGAGGCGTGCAGAAGGCACCTGATGGATGTTTCTAACTATCCCTCTCCCTCTCTGTAAAAAAAAAAAAAATCAATAAAATATATTTTAAAAAATAAATAAATAAGTAAAAGAGCTGCTGCATGTCACCAAACCACATCCTCTCCACTGTCTCCCCCATCCAGCCCTTTTCAACACCAGCATTTGCCACTGTTTCTGTCACCACCACCATCTCCCTCTTTTCCATCCTAATTATTTCGCTGAGGACATGTCTGTACGTTCGGCTCATTAGAGCAGGAAAAGCATCAGCTTGACTCGAATGAGTCAACAGAGCTCCATAGTGGAAGGCTGATGTTTACGAGAACACAATTCGGGAGGACGAGGCAAAGATTAAGAAGCTCTGGTCCCTGGGCGAGCACCTCAAACATGTGTCCATGGACCGGTGAGGCTGCACGGAGCACGCGGCCTGCCTCCTGCTCACACACTCCGGGGCCTGGGACACAGCAGGAATGGCTTCTTCTCACTAATGGACACCCCAGATCAGGAGCAGGGACGTGAACAGCAGGTAGAATGAGCAATTAGGGGTGATGAGTACTTCACCTTGTTACAGAGAACCGGAATAACCAAACGACGCTCGGAGAGTTTGGAGTTACATTTATTACGCGCGGGTCCAGAGGAAAATGTTTCTCAAATTCTGGGCCCCAACATGCAGAAATTTTCCCTATTTATATGCTTTTACCTTCTTTGTCTCCCAAATATGGGGTGTTTCCTGCCCTTTTGCCAGTTCTTAAAGGGCCCCTATGTGCTGAGGCCCTGAGACCTCCACCAAAGGCCTGGCCTGGTGCCAGCACTGATGATTTTGTCCGGGGAAGGCTTAATGGCCTCTCTGGAGTGAGAATAGTCTCCTTTTCCTTATTATTTAGGCAAGCAAACGTTTACAGAAGCCAAATAGCAGGGTTAAAATTTCAAACAGCAGTTTTTATATAAGATGAATGCTTCAACCTAATCAAAAGTTAAAAATATTTGTACAAAGCAGGTAGGTAGGTGAGACATTAGGTAGATACGAAGAACTGTGGTTGACTTAGATACAATTTATGAAAGGACATATAATTTGCCTTAAAACTTCAAAATGTAATGAGCTCTAATGGCAGAAAGAAAGCAGGAAAGCAATAGACAGACAGATATACGGAAAGGAAGGAAGAAAAGAAAGAATCCAAGCAAAAAATTAATTTTTTTAAAGTGTGTATTTATTGATTTCAGAGAGGAAGGAAGAGGGAGAGATAGCAACAGCAATGATGAGAGAGAATCACTGATCTGCTGCCTCCTGCAGGCCCCACACTGGGGATGAAGCTTGCAACCCAGGCCTGTGCCCTGACTGGGAATCAAACCATAACCTCCTGGTTCATAGGTCAATGCTCAACCACTGAGCCACACTGGCTGGGCCCCAAAACATAAACTTTGCTCAGGATGGTGGAGGAGGTCAATGCATACTCCATCCTCCCACAACCACATCACCATCATAACTAACCTCCGGAACAACCATGCCTGGGCATCGCCTGCGTCCAGATGCCCTGGGACTCAGGTATGAAGACCAGCTGCATCCAGACTCTCAGCAGGGGAGGGGCAGATGCGGGGACCAGCCGGGTCCCACCCGCACCCACACATCCAGCAGATAGAAGTCAGGAGCAGGGAGAAGGCCACCCCCACCCCCGGTTCCCCTGGGTAGGAGCCCCCACCTCCAGCAGTTAGAAATCAGGAGCAGAGAGTGGTCCACCGCCACCCCTGGTTCCCCAGCCCAGGGTTCCAGGGCCAAGCAAAGAAGCCCCCACAACTCCTGGCGGTGAAACCCAGCGGAGAGAGCGGCTGAGGGGGACAGGGGGAAGGGACAATCCCTGGTGGTCCTCTTAAAGGGCCCCCCACAAACTTACTCAGGTTCACTGGCTCTGAGCTCCAGCGCTGAGGCAGCAGGAATCAGGGACCAAACCCATCATCATTGGAAAGGCAGGAGAGGGAGGAAGTGGGGGGAGGGGGAGGGAGAGGGTGGAGAGAGAAAACAATGATCTCATATGCTTAACCTGGGACTCAGACAATAGGAGGTGAGGGCCTGGGGTGGGGGGTGGGGTAGCGGGGAGAGGTCAATGAGGGGAAAGGGAACCCTATGTAAGACTTTCAACCATAAAGTTATTTTTAAATATATTTTATTGGTTTTTCACAGAGAGGAAGGGAGAGGGATAGAGTTAGAAACATCGATGAGAGAGAGACATCGATCAGCCGCCTCCTGCACACTCCCCACTGGGGATGTGCCCCGCCACCAAGGTACATGCCCTTGACCGGAATCGAACCTGGGACCTTTCAGTCCGCAGGCCGACCCTCTATCCATTGAGCCACACAGGTTTTTGAAATAATCAGTAAAGGCAGAGGGACACACAGGGGGACTGAACTGTCTGGCTCAGGGCAAGGACTGGAGGTGGCTTTCTCCAGACACAAGGCTGGCCGGGCCACTGCTCCTTCGCTGAGCCTCCTCTGCAGCCAGCATCTCCAGGACACCTTCTCCCTGCCCGGTGCTCCCTGGGACACTGCTGGGCCGTCCCCTCCTCCCTCCCCCAACAGGTGCTCCCAGTGCTGTTTCCATACAAAAGGTCCGCAAACCCCAACAAGCTGCACCTCCTGCTAAACAGCCTCAGCCCCCCCCCCCCCCGGGGCAGCATCACTAGTGGCTCCTGCTGGCCCCTCCAGCAGCAGCTAACCTTGGTAGCACCTCGGGAGATCGGCAGAGCAAGGCCCCAGTCCAGCAGTGATGGCCATGAGAGGGCCAACAGCAGAGCGAGGAGGAAGAGGGAGGAGGAAGAGGGAGGAGGAAGAGGGAGGAGAAAGAGCAGGTCCAGAAGGAGGAAGAGCAGGGTCAGAAGATCCCCGGGCAGAAAACCCTGGATGCCAGCCAAGGACAGTGGTGGGGGACCTCGCCCCCAGGTGACCTTCCTCCCTAATGTGCCTGGTCACAGCGTGGACCCCTGACCTTTCCCCTGGAGATGGCATCAGGCCTCAGTGGTCCTTCAGCTCCAGGCCCAGAGAGGCAGCCACGCCAGCCCAGCGCCCTCAGGACCAGCTGGGTGGATAAGGACCCCACCTGGTTCCTGCCAATCAGTCATTGGCAGCCAGACCCTGAGAGGACGCACCTGGAAAACTACCGCATCTTCTGCTCCCATCTTCTCCCTACAAACCCATCTTCAACCCTCAGGAGGGCAGAGGACTCTTCTACCCCCTCCCTCCCAGGAGCGTGCCCACGCCTCTCCCTTCACAAGGCAAGTAACTGAGCATCTCCTTCAGCCGCTGAGGAAAAGTTATGGCTGGCTGCCGAATGTTCTGGTCAGTCCTGTTACCTTCTAAGATATGCTGCTGGCCTACTAGGTCTTGGGTTCTGTTATGTCTCAGCTGGAGGTATAAAGTTGGCGAAAAAGCTAGAGCAGTTTCTACTTGAAAGCAGATTACATACTGCAGAAGGAGAAATATTCAAGGGAAAAAAGGTGGGCAGCTTAGAGATTCACAGAGAGATACTGTGGGGGAATTTGGAGTGTGAGGGGAGAGTCTTCAAGGCGGGGAGATATGGAACAAACTTGAAAGACAGAGGAATGGGGAGATAATTAAAAGTATTTGGAGATATTTCAAGTAAAGGCTCTTTATTGGTGTTTGAAGGCTATTTCCATGGTGGTTGAAGACTATTTCCATGAGTTTTCTTACCAGGATTTCTACAGGAGGTTGGATATCATCCATATAATATATTTCTGCATATACGCTCACCCTCCATCCCCACGTGCCCGAAATTCCTTCTAATTCACGAGAGAATGGCTTTGGAAACGTAGATGGTTGAATTCCGACAATTGCATCCTAGATGTTGGTATTAACTCAGACCACTGGTTCCTGGTGAAACCTTGATTACTACCATTAATCCTGGTGTTTCTCCTCCCATTTAATAGAAACAGTGATTTTCTCGATGTCTACACAGCAATTAGCAGCAGACCTAAGGAGAAACCCAATCTTCTACGAGCTTCCTTTGCTTTAGTAGTTCCTTGGTTCTTGACAAATGTCTTAGAAAAAAATGCAATTTTATGCGCGATATAGGTTGATGAGAAACAGAGAGCAGAAGGGAAACTGACCAGATTCGTAAAATGGTTGCAAAGCAGTATTTTCATCTAGAATGTTCTTTTTTGTGTGTGTGATTCTCGTGTACTTGACACCTTTGCCTCATAGGATGAGAGATTAAGAATCTATTTATCACCCCACCTCATTGCTCATGTCTCCCCTGAGACCGGAGAAGGTGTTAAATTTTTCAGCACCTCTTACTACCAGCCTAAGAGAAGCGGGGAGAGATGGAGACAGAGAGGGAAGAAAATAGGAACGGACCTGGGGAAAGAGAGACAAATGGATGTACAGTAATAGTTCCCTCTTCACACACCAGCTCGTGTTAAAGGAAACCGTAGCAGCTCCTTTCGTATTTTCTTTACTTAAGATAGAGTCTTGCCTTTACACAACCCGTGGTGGGTTCAGACCTGAAAAATTTCAGGCATTAGAAAAAGGGAATTTACACAGGGGGAAATACTATATACCGTATTTTCCGGCGTATAAGACGACTTTTTAACCGAGGAAAATCTACTCAAAAGTCAGGGGTCATTTTGGGGTTTTTTTTGGTGCAACATTCCTTGTATGAATATATTATAACTTATTATTACATCTTATATGGTGGGTATATCCCAAACTCTATATTTTAACTGGAAAAGTTGAGGGTTGGCTTATATGCCCAGTCATCTTATATGACAGAAAATACGGGGTATGTTTATGTGTGTGTGTGTATGTATGTATGTGTATGTGTATGTATATGTGTGTGTGTGTGTGTATATATATATATATATATATATATATATATATATATATATATATATATTTTAATCTATCCATGAAAGGAATTTCTGAAGATAAAAAATGATTGAAAGTGGGGAGCACTGGTCTTTTCAGTGATTGCAGACACAGATAGGATTTGTGAAGAGTGAA
>PVJN01016361.1:23591-42635 GCA_004026805.1 Lasiurus borealis
CCCCCCCCCCCCCGCCGCCATCTCTGGCACCTGGCTTGATGTTACATACGTACCTGCTCATACATGGATGCTGACGTCATCTGCACATTTGACCTCTCTAATGGCTGGCCTTGAAAATTCCTGTCAGCTTTCATAATAGAACTTGAAAGTTGGGGTGGTGAGCATGAACTTCAGCCTTTCAGGTTATTTATACAAACACTCAGTAATAGAGAGAGGCATCCCCTGAATTGTCCAGAGCACACACATGCTCTGTTTCCTTGAATCGTGTTGTTATTCCAGGGAAACATGAAAGAAAAGACAATGGCGTGAACGTGGCAGGTGCTACGTTTCACTCGTCCTTTCTCTCACCTCTACCTGCTGTTTCCAAACCCTAAGGACCCACCACGGCGAACATCAGGCCACGGGTGTGCTCATTGCATCTGAGCATCTCACCGGTGCGCTGTGGGAAGATGCAGGAGGAGGAGAGAAAGAAAACACGAGAGATTTCCTTCTGTCAGGAAGAGTTCTTTGAAGTTGCTCCTTCCTCTTTTAGACCATTTTGACGTGTTAGTGTCTGACTGTAGAATGTGAATGTTGTTGGTTGAAGGAAAAGGTTTATCTCTTGCCCAATTCTGTGATGCTTCTCCTCATGTGGGTCATATTTTAATTGACTCTGACTTTGAGCTGACTCTTCCTGCATTGGGGCAGCTGTTGTATATTTTACTACCTGGATACTTCGAGGGAAGGTGGGAGAAAGATATAATCTTGAATAGGGTGTAAGTCCTAAACCATCAGGACAATTTTTCATGATGGATTTGGATGGATGGAGACCTTGTTAGGAGACCAAATGCCATTCGCGGGAGGGAGGGTAAAATAACGATCATGTGCCAGTTTTCTGGGCCTGACACTAAAAAGAAATAAATAAAAATTAAAGCTAAATAAGAACAAGTAATTTTTCAGTGACTAACCTTGTATAATAAATACTGCTCTGGGCAAGAGCTATAGCCCCAATTTTATAAAATGAAGATGATTGGCATAGTAAATGAGTTTCCAGGGTAAAGAATACTGAACATTATACTAGAGTTTTCTTTCTATCTTCTTAAAGGCTCAGTGCATGTAACCCGGTGCACAAATTCATGAACAAGGGGTCCGACTGGCCCACCCCTGATTGGGGCTGATCAGGCCAGGCCAGCTGGAGGGAGGGGCAGCAGGAGGTTGGCGGGCTGGCCCTGCCCCCTGGTCAGACTCCTGGTGGAACCCCCAGTTGAAGGGACAATTTGCATATTAGCCTTTTATTATAGAGGATGTTTTCTGTATTCGTTTCCTATCACCACTGTGACAAATTGCTCAATACTTGGTGGTTTAAAACAAGACATCAGCACAACCTTATCGTTCTGGAGGTCAGAGGTTCTGGAATCATGGGTTGGGCGACTTGCCTTTTGGATGCTCTTTTGCCTTCTTTCGCTTCTGTAAGCTCCCAGCATGCTTTGCTCTGTGGCTGCCTCACTCCTTTGTCTCTGCATCCTTTGTCACATCACGTCCCCTTCTCAGTCCCTGACTTTCCTGCTTCCCACGTAGAGGCCACTGTGACTGCATGAGGCCCGCCCAGCCAATCCCAGATCACCTCCCCTGTGCAAGGTCCTTAATTGAACCGCATTTACCAAGTCCCTCTGCCATGTAAGGTGCCATGTTAATAGTTCTGTCTGCACATTTGCAATCACACAAACATTAACCTCTGTTTACCTTTGCTGTCTCATCTGCAGCAGCTCAAACGACAGCAGGTGACTTACAGATGTGGGCGCTCCCACTCAGACAGTACGCTGGGTGGTTTTGGGGTACAAAGAGGCTGAAGAATGAGTTCCAAACTATCCTTTTCTCCTCTCCTGGTTTGGAGAATTCCTTTGCATTGATTAATGAGTGACGTCTGAGCAATACTTACTAAAGAAATACTTACAGTTGGTGTAAAGACCCTAAAATTAAAAAGGGATGCTACTTACCTTTTATTCTGAAAATGTGCATCAAAATATTTCACAACTGAATGATTTTTTTTAAATGCACATTTTCAAGGTTTCAACAATCTCCTCTGGCAAATCCTGACACTATGAACGCATGTGGAAGTGAGATGAATTTCTTAACCTCAGAGTTTAGTTCTTATTCATGTTTATTCCCAGTGACTTTTATAGTTTCTGTCCCTCTATAAACTCCACCCATGTATTCATTGACTCTAACTTTACTGTTTATGATAAAGAACACTCACGTACGCACATCAAGAAAAATGTATCTCTGAAATGGTTCAAAGTTAGAGAAAGAGACCTGTCAGCATCCAGGAAATGGTGACAAGCTAATACAGTGGTACCTCGAGATACGAGTGCCCTAACATACGAGATTTTTGAGATACGAGCCGTTGAATGAGCGATTTTTGCTTTGAAATAGGAGCAACATTTGAGATAGGAGTCATCGCGCGGATCGGCCAGCTGCACACGACCCACCAGTTTACCACGACTCTAGCATCTCAGTTTCCCACACCTTAAGGTTATGGAACAAATTAAACTTGTATCTCGAGGCACCACTGTACATCATCTTGCAAATAGGGCAGACCCACAGCATCTTTTCTCAGGCTGGGCATCGGCAAAGTGGTCATAGATGCCATAGTGTCTTTAGACTCTCCCCCGTAGTCATCTGCCACCCTCAGAACCATGCCACACCTGGCTGTCTAGTCAGGGGCACTGACCTCTCTTTCCTTCAATTGTAAGACAAACAAATAAAACCAGCAGCCAACACCACAATAGCTGTCCAGTGTGAATGAAGCAATTTTTTTTGGTCAGATCAGCAAAAATATAATCCGTATACAGTGGTGCCTCGAGATACGCGTTTAATTCGTTCCGTCACCTTGAGGCGTGGGAAACTATGAGACACTCGAGTCGGGGTAAACTTGTGGGTGGTGTGCAGCCGGCCGATCCTCGTGATTACTCCTATCTCAAAGGTTGCTCGTATTTCAAAGCAAAAATCGCTCGCTCGACAGCTCGTATCTCAAAAATCTCATGTTAGGGCACTCGTATCTCGAGGTACCACTGTATTCCTGATGGGCTACAGAATTTTAGTGATTGGTTTACATGTGCCATGAGATAAACACATTTGAAAATCACTGTCCTATATATTGTCCTTTTTCCAAAAAGACTTGTCATAGATTATTTAAAAGTCTATTGTAAAATATTAACAATAAGCATATTTCCAGGAAAAAGTATTTATGCCACACTGCTGAAAATGGAACACAAATTTTGACTATTTTCATATCTGTTAAAAATGTCGAATTCTGTGTATCTTTTAACCTGAAGAGTAGCATTGACCTATAAACAAACACTGTCTTCTCTTTCTTACTTCAGAGGAAAATAAATCTGAATGGTCTCAAAAACATCAACTTAATGCTAATTGTTCAATGTCATTTATTTTAAGCCATTTAAACTGGGTTTCTCAGAGATTTTCTTAAATGGGCTCGCTCAGAATAATGAAGACTTAGAAAGTCTGTTTTACATAAAAATTAACCAAAAGACATCGCTCTGTAGGGCATTTATGCAGAAATTTATTAAGTCCTTCCTGAACAATTTAACTGAAGGCCTGGACTCTGGGAAAAAGAGGGGAAATAATCTGGATGTGCAAATATTCTGAAGCTCCTTTGAATTGCGGTCTGGGATGAAAAATGTTCAGAAGAGTCACTATGTTAAAAAAAAATTCTATTCCTCATGAATATTAAAACTCTTCATCATTAGCTTGAATTGGAGCTGAACCAATAATATAAGTCAAAATGCTGCTTACTGTCTCTTTAGTCAAATGCATTTTTATCCCTTCGTAATTATGGGAACTGAGCAGAAATGTGTTCGTTTCTTAAGCGCTTGTCAGGATATTCAAGGATGTACGTGACAGTGACCCTATGTTCATCTTACCTCGGTGTTTAAAATTCACTTTGTGTATCTCTATGACAAATACTCCATAATGAACCATTATTCTCAGAAAAAAAAAATTCCTACCCGTGAAGAAATATATATATATTTTATTGTGGACAATATTACAGATGTTTCCCATTTTCCCACACCTTTCTACCTGTCCTCTGCCCATCCCCCACCCGCAGGCCACACTATTGTCTGTGTCCACGGGCTATGTATATAGGCATATGGTTTTTGGTTAATCTCTTTCCTGCCCACCCCCACCCACTCTCAGATCTGCCAGTCTTTACACTTCAACCAGAAATGAAAAACCTAAAGCAGAAATGTATTTTTCCACAACTTATTTTGAGCTCAATAAATTCCTTCTATTCGTAAAGAAGGGATTTTCTACAACACAATAATAAAGTCGTTTTTCTGGAATAAAATGTTGATCAATCTATTAAGGATTATAATTTACAATAGAAAAAATAGAATACCTTGAGTATAGGTTGTAAAAAAAAAAATCCAAGAAGCATACTGAACATATATTATTTGTCTAATACACAATATTTCTGAATGCCCTTTCTTAACGACTTACTTCATAATTGTTCACAAATGTACATTTATGTATTTTGGTTAGTCACATCCTAAATAACTTCTGAAAAAATGTTAAAGTGTCTATTTCTGCCAATAGGCTCAGAAAATTTGGCACTACAGCGGTGCTATCGGAGTAATTACGGAATAGAAATAACTAGCCTTATCATACAAAATGTTTTGGCTTTATTTTTAAGTTTTAAATGAAAGTGGCTAATATAGTTTATGATAAATAACTTCAGGGTATTTATGTTAAAATTTGGCATGAGGCGGGCATTCACATACCATCTATTGCTCGGCATCTTTGTTCACTTACTGTGCATAATGCAAATAAGTATGACTTAATCTCATGCCTTTGCCCAAACCAATGAAAAATGAATTGGAGCTCTGCTCTCTCTGAGCTACCCTAATTTTTTGGACATGGTATTTTATTGTAATATTTCACTAGCATGAGAAAGAGATAGGAAAGAGGCAATGACCATGATTATCTCTTAAAAATAAAACTATAATGATATCCTGAAATCTTACAATAATCACACTTATTTTCATGCACTCAAATAATTCACGGTTGAGTAGAGAAGTAGCCTCGACATTTGCATCCCATAGCCCTGACATTTTGAGACATCTGCAGGAATTCGGCATCTTTTTTTTTTTTTTTTTTTTACTGTATAATTGCCAGACAACAAACCTCCCATCTAACCGGTTCCATTTGTAAAACTCTGCATGCGTGTGTCACCGTCAACAATCCAAACGTTGGACATACCGATGCCCATACCAGTTCCTCGCGTTCTTTTGTAATCTCGCTGACCCGCCGTCACCCCTCTCCCCAGGCAGCCGGTGAATTGCTCATTGTCAGTATAAATTAGTTTACATTTTCCAACATTTTATAAAAATAGAATCATACAATGTGTTTCTTTTCGCCTGGTTTCTTTCATGCAGAATAAAATGTTTATGTTTATCCCAATATTTTTTATTGTCACAAGAGTTTATGAATTTTTATTAGTGGTTAATATTTCATTGCTACATATATTTCAAATTGATTCTCCATTTACCAGCTGATGAACCCTTAAAGCTGTATCCAATCTGGGGACATCGCAAATAGAGATTTGTAACCACTCATTTGCAAGTCTTCGTGTACACATACATTCACGTTTCCCTTGGAGAAATATTCCTTGGGTCCATTTGCTTGGAAGAATCAAGATCAATATACAAAATCAACTCTATAATAATAGAAGCATAATATGCTAATTAGAGCAGACGTCCTTCTGGACAACCTTCTGTACAAAGCTGCAGCAGTGGGGGCCGAGGCAGCCACCATGTCAGAGGGGACCAAGCCCTTGCACGAATTTTGTGCACAGGGCCTCTAGTTTCTATATGCCAGGGAGGAGAAGTCAGGAATAGAGTTTAAAAACTACCATTTATAATAAAATATTTAGGGTTACATCTGATAGAAGATGCGCCAGTTCTGTACTGTACACAACACATTGTTGAGAGAAATGAGAACAGATGAATAAATGGAGAGATGCATTGGGTTATAACTCCAAAGAGTCAACATTGGGAAGGCATCCATAAATTGGCCAATAGAGGCAACAA
The DNA here is from genome assembly GCA_004026805.1 of Lasiurus borealis. Lineage (NCBI taxonomy): Eukaryota > Metazoa > Chordata > Mammalia > Chiroptera > Vespertilionidae > Lasiurus > Lasiurus borealis. The sequence goes on from PVJN01016361.1 coordinate 29,678, forward strand.
AATTCCCAGAAAAATGGCACTAGGCTTTCTTTGGGGGATGACAATGGACAAAACAACTTTGAAAAAGAACCTTAAATCTGGGGACTTCGATTATCAATCTATAGTCATCACAAAAGTGCAGAATTGATATCAATACTGACAACCTGACAATAGAAGAGAATAAAGAACCCAGAAATGGTGCTGTGCTTATGGTCACTGATTTTTTTATATATAAAGTTAAAACAAGAAGTCAATAAAGGATAACTATTTCAATAAGTTATATGAAATAATTGAATTTCCATATGAAAACTAAACTTCAACGCATAGCTTAAACTGTAAACAAAAAATAACTCAAAATCCATCATTGGTCTCAACATAAAAACCTAACCTACAAATTTCTATCATAAACATTAGGAAAAAAATCTTCGTAACCTTAGTGAGGCAAAGATTTTTAAATAGAACACTGTAAACGTGATCCATAAGGACAGGCATATAACATTTACTGAAAAGTTTAAGTTTAGAAAATTAGCCAATTTAATTTAAAATCACCTGTAATATACTGAGTGGCATGAAGGGAGGGAAAATGGAGTCAGCAAAGAGACATTTAGATATTTCTAATTGTTAGAACACTTAGCTTATGTAATTAGCCGGACATCAGACCCAAATATAAATGTAAACACAAATAAGATAAATTATTTTAATAAAAATACCAGATTAAATATACAAATTTAAAAGGGATGATGCTATTTCAATTGATGTAGACATTTTTTAACTCCATGTATTGTAAATAACACTGCAGTGAACATAGGGGTGCATATATTCTTGGAAATAAAAATGTATAAGAAAAGAAAATGAGGTAAGTATACACAGTGAAATGAAATATTACTCAGCCTTCAAAGAGAAAGGAATTCTGCAATATCGGACCACATGGGTTAACCAGGAGGGCGTTATGCCCAGAAATGAATCAGACACAGAAGGTCAGAGAGTTCCTGATTCCCCTTTTGTGCGGGATGGAAACCAGTCAGACTTGTAGAATGGCAGTATAATAGCAGATTCTAATGGAGAATTATTCATCCGTGGGCATACATTTCAGCTCAGCAAGATGCATACTTTCTGGAAACCCGCTGTACAGCATGCACCTGTAGTTAAAAGTACTGCATCATGCCGAGACCAGTTTGGCTCAGTAGATAGAGCATCGGCCTGCAGACTGAAAGGTCCCAGGTTCGATTCCGGTCAAGGGCATGTACCTTGCTTGCGGGTGCATCTCCAGTGTGAGGCGTGCAGGAGGCGGCTGGTCAATGTCTTTCATCGATGTTTCTGACTTTCTATCCCTCGTCCTCCCTCTCTGTAAAAAATTAATAAAATATATTTTTTAAAAAAAAGTACTGCATCATGCACTGAGAAATCAGTTCAGGGTAGAACTCACACGAAGTGTTCTTTCCACCAAAAGAGGAAAATAAAAGCTACATAACGGAGATTTATCCATGCAACCCAGAGCATTGTAACATCTCTGGGTTCTCAACGTTGTAATCATGTTAATGAAGATCAAATTCCCGTTGGCTCCTGCTGTTCTCACACTCAGCATCTGGAACTCCAAAACCGCTCCTGGCTCACAAGTAGGAGGCGTCTGAGGGGGGCATCAGGAGGAAGTGCAGGCCCCCAGCGTTCAGGCGCCAGAGGGTTCCACTATGTGCTTTGCCATTAGGAAGTTCATTGCCACCGCTTTATGGTTACAGTTGGTTCCTGAGATCACCGATCACGGGGTGTGAGAGCCGGGGAAAGAGAGCTGAGGCGGAAAGGTTCTTGCCAGCATCTTCCCCGGGGACTGCGGCCTCATCTCCTGGAATGTACCTGCGAGCACTCCGGCAGTAATATTTTTTATTACATGCTGTGATTTCCCACCGGTGTCCGCACTCCGTGAGTGCTGGGTCACGAGGGATGGGGGAGCAGCTTTGCCACGGGAGCTGCATCCGGGTCTGACACCCCCCCACACTCACTCTGGAGACGGGGCCCCGTCTGCCTGGCCGCTCACAGAGCCACCCTGTCACCCAGGCCGCAGCCTCAGAGCCCTGACTTCAGAAACGAGAACGGTGTTTTTAAGGAGTTATGGCTTGAAGGGGTTCAGTCTACGGAGATAAATATCTATGCTATGAAACATCTTTGAGATTAGTTACATTTCAGTTTAAATCCCAATAAACAAATGTAAACTACACCCCCCCCCACACACACACACACATAAAGACTCTGTTTTGTTCTGGAAGCAAGGAGGGAAATGAAACTCACGGTGATTTTGTCTGCAAAGAGGAGTGGTATTGCTAAGGACTTGCAAAAAATACGTATCCCATTGGCAATATGGGTTTTCACCCAAATTTAAAATTAAGAGTTCACAAATGGAAGAGGACAATAGTTATCAAACTGGTATTTTATTTATTGCTAATAGCCCATCGCGTGTTATCGCGTGCAGTAGGCTGGGAACCACAGCTCACCACCGGAAGCCACCGCTGCTTCTACATGAGCCGTGCAGCTTTCGTGGGAGATGGGCCTGCTGTTTCCTCTCTGGGTCGGCCCCCTGTCTCCCAGAGGCCCTCCATAGCCAGGGCATTGCTGCAGTGATGAAGCAAGCATCCCAATCTGGCCGCTCCATCCCCCCCCCGCCCAGACGCCCTCCATCGATATGGTGATGAAGCAAGCATTCCTCAAGGCTGTGCATGCTGCTTGCTCTCAGCAGCAGCCTCCCCAGGACTAGGGACTCCACCAATGTTGAGGGGGACTGAGTGCCGCCGTCTTGTGGCTATGGGCACCACCATCTTTGTGATGGAGTGATGGTTAATTTGCACTCTGTGACGGAGTGACGGTTAATTTGCATATTACTTTTTGTTGTTGTTGTTCGATGGGATGATTGCCACCTACATACTTATGTCAATTTACAGCTCCTCTGTATATCTTTGTTCATAAAGTAGATTATGGAAATGTTTATGATGAACTGCTTTTCTCTTTAGTATATTGGAGGAAATAATACCCAACTTAGTTCAAAATGTTTATGGGGGGAAATAGAAGCTATAAAGAGATGACCAAGTCCGCAGGCAAAGGAGACAGTGTGATGTTTCTGTGCTTACTGCAATACCGTCATTACATTAATGAGGTGATAGGGTGAGTCGCAAAGTTAGAGCGTGAGATCTGCTGAGAGGCCACAGAATAACAGAGGCTACTTCTCCTACCGACTCCACAGTAACGCTCTTGCCCCTAAATTTGAAAGTAGCCAGTAAACATTGCTTTGAGCAGAAAGCTCAAAAATTGAAATCAAGTACATACATCCTGTTAAAAAGCAGATGTGAGTGTATTATTGTCAAATAATTTTTATTATGACCATAAAATGCAAGATATTGTCAGTATTTTCTGTTCCTTCATGATTTTTGACAAAAAATTCGGTTTCCTTCTTTCTTAGGAGGCAGTTTCTGAAACCCACAGGCAAAGAAAATCTCTCCCTAAATACAGAGGATGAAAAGGTAAAAGGAAGCCCATCTGATCAGGTTAGTCAGAGGCGTCATTTCGGGAATTGATCTTGGCAAACACAATGGTATTTATGCAAATACTTTAAAAACTCGTGATAAGCAAATACTATGTAAATGCTGATATTGCTGTCTATGGTTGATATTTTCCTTAGAACTCTAGGCACCATCTCCTTAGAAACATCATTAAAATTTGCATACCCTTATTAAATGCAACTGTTTAAAGGTTGCTCTCAAAATAGAACTTTGTCTTCAGAAATGGTTTATGAATGTTATTTAATACACCCCGCGGCTTCCAGCGGAGACAGTGAAGGGACCTCCCACAGAGACTCAGCCTCCAACACCCATGTCGCAGCTTGGATTAGCAAGTGTGTTTAAATGGGGGATGTTTTCTCATTGGAAATCAGCCATCTTCATCCAATACAAGACCCACTAGGATTTGGACTGTATAAACTTGTGTGTGTGTGTGTAGAATTTGTATCAACTTGTGTGTGTGTGTGTGTAATTTGTATAAACTCGTGTGTGTGTGTGTAAAGAATTTGTATCAACTCTGTGTGTGTGTGTGTAGAATTTGTATAAACGTGTGTGTGTATGTGTGTATAGAATTTGTATAAGTGTGTGTATGTAGAATTTGTATAAATGTGTATGTGTGTATATGTGTGTGTGTGTGTAGAATTTGTATAAACATGTATGTGTGTGTGTGTGTGTGTAGAATTTGGATAAATGTGTGTGTGTATGTGTGTGTGTGTGTAGAATTTGTATAAGTGTGTGTGTATGTCTGTGTGTAGAATTTGTATAAATGTGTATGTGTGTATGTGTGTTTGTATATAGAATTTATATAAACGTGTATGTGTGTAGAATTTGTATAAACGTGTGTGTGTGTAGAATTTGTATAAATGTGTATGTGTGTGTATGTGTGTGTGTGTATGTGTAGAATTTGTATAAACGTGTGTGTGTGTGTGTTTGTGTGTAGAACATGTATTGGCCAAGTCAGCTAGCTGCCTGAGCTAAAGGCAACTGAAAGAAAGATCAGTGGCCTGTCCCCTTCCCACACCCTTGGCCTCATGGCGCTGCGTACAGACAACACCCACTAAACACAGACTCCACTTAAGAGTCAAATAAAAAAGCGGGGGGCAGTGAGCACAGGTAAATGAACATACTTCCCAGGGGATCTCCAATTGTGCATCTGTATCCGGAAAATGGTCCAATAGAGTCACCGGGAGGGTTGCCATGGGTGACCTGGCCGGCAGCAAAGGCACCCTGATGTGAGGAGTTTGAGGTGGTGCTCTCTAGATTTCAGCAGAACGAAAAGGGACCTCTTCCCTTTAGCTCAGAGCAACATCGCCCAGTGAGTGGTGCTCCCCACGCATCTCCTCACTGTACAGCGGGGCAGTGGCATTACACACACAGACACAGCAACCTCTGTCACTGCTGCAAACACCTCCAGCAGAAGTGGAAAGACAGGAAAGAGGTGGAGAGACATTGGTCTGTAGAGCCCCTTCTGGAAGTCCCTATGCATTTCACAAAGCAGACAGGTGCCACAGCTAGCTCGCTGGGCCACGGGCGCAAATATGTAGCCATGGGAATAGAGTGGTACCTCGAGATACAAGTTTAATTGGTTCTGTAACTTTGAGGCGTGGGAAACTATGAGATGCTCGAGTCGCGGTAAACTGGTGGGTCATGTGCAGCCGGCCGATCTGCGCGATGACTCCTATCTCAACTGTTGCTCGTCTATCAAAGCAAAAATCACTCGCTCGATGGCTCATATCTCAAAAATCTCGTATGTTAGGGCACTCGTATCTCGAGGTACCACTGTATTTGCAAATGCCCCTTGCTTAAATTTCATCACCTTCACGTCTGTGTCATTTACCTGAGTCCTAATCAAAGCAACGAGTTATTTTAACGAGGTAAAGAGCAGGTAAAATGGGCCAAGAAAACCCACAATTCAGGAAACGGGTGGAGAGGAATTAAGCCATGAAGTGCGCAGAGAGTTAGACTGATCCTGGCCCAGAGGCCAAGCGGTGATCCGCAGAGATTTAAACTGTGGGAGCGGGTCCACGGAGCCCGGGCAGCTTGACGGAGGAGATCTTGAGCAATTACAGTAATTGCACATCTGAGTAATCAGAGGGGCTTTTCCGAGCCTGCAGAATATCACAGAGTTCCTTCGTAAGGCATGTTTGTGCTCTAAAGCATGATTGTAGACTCTACATTACAGAGCCAAGTTATGCGTGCATTCTTTCTGCTGAGTGAATATATAAAAGTAGTAAAATATGAGTGGAACCTCCCTGCCCATACCCCTCCTATCCTTCCTTCTTTACTTCTCTAGGTGTGAGACTTCCCTTCACCTAGATTTTCAGTGGATCTGGATGATGGTTGTTCTGTATTTTAGTTGTAATGTTGATGTGGTTGTGGGAGGCGGTGAGTGCAGGCGTTCACCAAGCCATCTTGGTTCTCTCACTTACATTTTTCCATTCCTGTGCCATACTGTTTAATTAAAGCTATTGGGGATAAAAAATGAAACCCATGTAAATTACTGTTTTATTGCCTTAAATCGCCATATAGTTTTGTAAGAGGCATCGTGATAAATGTGTTTATAGATTCATACTAATGAGCAGCAGATTCGGGGTATCCTAGTCAGGACCTTTCAGCATTAAATGAGATAAACAATCTCAAACTTGGTAAAGCACATAAGAAACAGACAAAAGTTAAGTGGCTGTGGCAGAATGAGCTTTATGAGCTAACACTATAGGCCCGGTGCACAAAATTTGTGCAAGGAGTGGGGGTGGTGTGTCCCTCAGCCCAGCCTGCACCCTCTCCAATCTGGAACCCTGGTAGGATTGAGCCTAAATGGACAGTCAGACATTCCTCTCACAATCCAGGACTGCTGGCTCCTAACCACTCGCCTGCCTGCCTGATTGCCCCTAACCACTCCCTGCCAGCCTGTTAGATGCTAACTGCTCCCCTGCTGGCTCAATTACCCCTAACTACCCTCCCTTCCCAGCCTGGTTGCCCTTAACTGCCCTTCTCTTCCAGCCTGGTCACCCATAACTATCCTCCCCTGCAGGTCCCCCCCACCCCCAACTACCCTCCCCTGCAAGCCTGATTGCTCCAAATGCCCTCCCTTGCAGGCCTGGTTCCTCCCAATTCCCCACCCCTGCTGGCCTCATCACCCACAATTACCCTCCCCTGCTGGCCATCTTGTGGCAGATATCTTGTGTCCAAATGGGTATGGCCATCTTATGTGTTGGGGTGATGGTCAATTTGCATATTATCTCTTCATTATATATGATAACTGAAAATTCATCAGCGCGCATTTCTCTTCTCTTGACTCCATTCTCAAACTCTACGTATTGGTCCCACACAACAAGATTACATCCTAATTGTTAACAGACACCATCAACAAGAAAACTCCTGTTTTGCAATATTTCTGACAAAATTGCTAGGTTACTTGTTTATTGATCCAATCAGTGTGGCTGTGGGAGAGGCATAAACTTGATTAGCTTAGGTCAAATGGGTGCTCCTTTACCACATGGAATAAAAAGTGGGGAGTTTTTATTTTTCTGTAGAAAAATTATCATGCTGAGACCGGTTTGGCTCAGTGGATGGAGCGTCAGCTTGCGGACTGAGGGGTCCCGGGTTCGATTCCAGTAGGGGGCATGTGCCTTGCTTGTGGGCACATCTCCACTGTGGGGCATGCAGGGGGCGGCTGATTGATGTCTCTCTCTCATTGATGTTTCTGACTTCCTATCTCCCTTCCTCTCTGTAAAAAATCAATAAAATAAAATATATATATATATTTTTTTAATTTATCGTGCTGTTACCAGAAAAAAAGAGGAATGACTGATGTATAGAAAACCAATCAGACAAAAATAATGTGTGCTATAATAAAATTATAGGAGTATTTTAAATATTTTTCTTTATATCTTATTCAAAATATTTAAAATGTGCAAAATGAAATAGTAAGTTATATTTATTTAGTATAGCTTTAATTAAACAATATCAAAATCAGGTAAATAGTAAGGAAAGACTGGAAACTTACTGAACGTAAGTTTGCTTTATGCAAGTAGGATTTAATCAGTGATCAGAAGACATACTTGCTGTGTTTACTTGGGGCTTCTTTTCAAACAGGCATATGAAACTTGTTGGGCACCTTATCTCTGAAACATGTATTTACCTACAAAATAGAAATTACAATGCTACTGCTCCTTTTTATAAACAGGTATTGTCAAAATCAAATGAAATTAATCTCATGTCTAAAGCTCCATACAAATATGTAGCAACTGCTGTTAATTTTTCATTATAACGGAATGCCGTATAAAAATTTGATATCATGTTGAGGAACTTTTTAATTATAAGACAGATTAAATCTATTTAAGTGGCCCGTTCCAAATTTATACTGTCATGTGAGGCCATTCAAGACCATTAGGCATATTAACGCTACTTGAGCCAAACAAGATTTGCTCTGTGTCCATATGTTGAGCCCCCTGGTCATCTCCTTTTTGTACTGCCTACCGTATTTTCCGGTGTATAAGGTAACTTTTTAACCCAGGAAAATTTTCTCCAAAGTCAGTGGTCATCTTATATGCCGGGTGTCATCTTATTGGGCGAGTATATCCCAAACTCTACATTTTAACTAGAAAAGTTGGGGGTCGTCTTATATGTCGGAAAATATAGTAAGTCTTTGAGTACACCCCAACATGGAGACTGCCTCACCTGCTGAGTGAGTTACCAATAGCCCAAAGTAGGTCACTCCTAAAATAAAAGAAATAATCCAGCCGAGACCAGTATGGCTCAGTGGATAGAGCGTCGGCTTGCAGACTGAAAGGTCCCAGGTTCAATTCCGGTTGGGGGCATGTACCTTGCTTGCAGGCACATCTCCACTGTGGGGCATGCAGGAGGCGGCTGATCGATGTCTCTCTCTCATCGATGTTTGTGACTTTCTATTTCTCTCCCTTTCTCTCTGTAAAAAAAATCAATAAAATATATTTAAAAAAAAGAGAGATATTCCAATACTGAGTATGCATTTAATAAAATGTTCTATCTATATTGAACATAAGATTTTGTTCTTAATCTTGGCCTTGCCATTCTCCGGTCTCTCCTGCCTCTCTGCTCTGGCCTCTTAGGATGGAGGGAAATAAAGCGGTCCCCTATCCTCATGTCGGATTAGATATCCCTCCTTGGATCGGCTCTGTAGATGCGTAATAGTCACCAACTTCTCACCCCATACTCACCCCTATGGCTCTCAGGATAATGACTTTGGGGACGGGCGGAGACATGGCTTTGTAGGTACAGATACACAGATGCAGTTTATAGCTCTGTTCAGTCTGAAGGTCCCAGCTTTCGATTCTGGACTATCTTCTTCTTCCTTCCCTTGTTGCTTCTACAGGACACCAAATCAACATTTTCATGACCTGATGACTGCAGTGGACCTTGAAAAAATTATTGAATTCAATTTTGGCCTATCACAAAAAAAGAATTTTAAAAAATATATAATTAATTTATTCATTTATTTTAGAGAGAGGAAGGGAGGGGGGGGAGATAGAAACATCCATCAGTTGCCTCCTTGACTGGTGACAGGAATCAAACCGGTGACCTCTAGGTGCACAGGAATCAAACCAGTGACCTTTAGGTGCACAGGAATCAAACCACTGACCTTTAGGTGCACAGGACAAGGTCAACCAACCAGGCCACACCAGCCAGGGCCCATGTAAGAACTTGAAAATGGACTTTCCTTTACGTCATCTTTGAAAGGGTTGAACTTGGTCCCATTTCCCCATCCATAGATAAGTTTATGTGATGATGGGTAGCCTCAGACCTAAGATTCATCCAAGCTAGAAGAACAGATAGATTCTGGGTGATTTCATATTCCTATTTTCCTGCAGGAACCCCGGTCTACAGAGTCTCCTACTGTGTTAAAATGCTATATGACTTAGAACCATAGGCAAGTTTAGAAATCAAAATGTAAGAATCAGCAGTTAATGCTCTGGCAAACAAGGAAAGAGGCCATACTCAGAACCTTTACAGGAAACAACCTGCTAAAGAAATTAGATTAAACCTGAATAAGTATTTCCTGAAAAATTTTTTTTCATATTATGTTAAAGCTAAAGACATCAGGTTGAATTACCTTAAAAGGCTATTAGGATCCCAATTGTGACTTCAGCGTGAAAGATAACTTGTCTATAGTTCAGGTAAAGTAAGACTCGATTTCAGCGGTGAAAACTATTATTAAAATGTAAGCACTAACTGATCAAGATGAAAAGCACTAGGTTAAGTATGTTCAGGCTGGCCTTCTTCCAAGACATGGTCATGGGTGCATACTCTGCATTCACTGGTTGTGAAACACCACTTTAAAAAAAATACCATGTTCTGGCCAGTACAAGGGAGAATAATTTTTTTTTTTTTACTTTAGAGAGAAATTCAAATATAATATCTTTGCTGAATTTAGTTTTAAAAAAGCATATACATATTACCTTAATTAATTAATTTCTTAATAAGAAGTATTGACGCATAAACTGAGAATTTTTTGTACAGTGGTACCTCGAAATACGAGTGCCCTCACATACGAGATTTTTGAGATACGAGCGATTTTTGCTTTGAAATACGAGCAACATTTGAGATAGGAGTCATTGCTCGGATCGGCCGGCTGCACACGACCCATCCCCGTTTACAGCGACTCAAGCATCTCATGGTTTCCCACGCCTCAAGGTGACGGAACGAATTAAACTTGTATCTCAAGGTACCACTGTACTTTATTCCCCTTCTTATGATAATTAAGTAGTGGGATATCATACTTCCTCCCCAAATAATACAACTCAGAGCATTTCTCAAAAGACTTTATTCCTATTTTTTATTTCTACTACAGTTATTACGGCGATGCTTTTGATAAATATATTTCCTTTTTCTGTAAATGAAGAATAAAAGGGTTGTATGCACTAAGGCGCTGCCTTCCAAATAAAGGATGTGGCGCTGAAATCATGGAAGCTCTCATAACTCTCTGATCCGTATAATTGGAGACAAATGATACTGCACGGAGCTCATTATTTTCCAGGCCTCTGAAAGGATTTCACAAAGGTGCATATTACCTCATAAAAAAATAAGTTGCAGTATCATTCATCTGGCCTCTGAATAATTAAAATCCCTATTTTCCAAATTGGATTACTTTGATACAAATGCTCACTGTTTCTGTTATGGCTCACATTCCATAAATATTATGCTCAATCAAAACGTGTTAGATGTCTTCGATGCGTGTATAAACCACGGTGTGTGCCGGCATGGGATTTTCAAAAGCTAACCAGCATTCCTGTTCTCTGGGGAAGCATCTTTGACTATGGAAGCAGAGTTAGCAAAGATTTCTTTTAAAAGATTGGAAGAAAAAAAAACACCTATTTTTTCAGAACAGCATTAGTGACCGCTCTGTAAGTCCCACCCCATGCGTGCTGGGATCACCCCTTCATTTTCTCCAGTGGAATCTGGGCGTGATCCCTTGCAGAGAGGTGTAAAAAGCTAGAAACGGAGCACAGAGGGAAGGGTGATCAGACAGCCATGCATGCAAGAGGTATGGAAAGTGAATTGTGGTACGTCAGTCATTCTGTATATGAATTACATGCTCTCTCATGTTTACTTTTAAAACAGGCATTGCATAATACAAAGGGAAATCCACGCCATATTTCAAATCCTTAATTTTTCTTCCCTTAGAACAGAGGTTCTCAACCTGTGGGTCGCGACCCCTTTGGGGATCAAACGATCCTTTCACAGGGATCTCCTAAGACCATCAGAAAACACCTATTTCCCATGGTCTTAGGAACCAACACACCGCTCCTCGGTATAGCAAAGTGTAGCCATGTCGTTTACTGTTGTCATAGGAAGACTGCTACCCATGCTACACCACGATTCAAGACAAAATTTCATTTATTTGTCATTAGAAATAAATATTTCACAATATATAATTACCTATTGTTTTTGTGATGAATCCCTATGCTTTAATGATGTTCAATTTGTAACAATGAAACACATCCTGCCTATGTGATATTTACATTATAGTTCATAACAGTAGCAAAATTGCAGTTATGAAGTAGCAACAGAAATAATTTTATGGTTGGGGGTCACCACCCCATGAGGAGCTGTCTTAAAGGGTTGAGGCATTAGGAAGGTTGAGAACTACTGCGTTAGGATGTCTGGTCTAATTAGCATATTATGCTTTTATTATTATCGATGAATGATTTAGTAAATGTAACTGCTGAATAAATAGGCCCACCGTTGAGACTGGGGGTCAGTGGTCCTTATTTTGTTGGCGCGTGCCTTTTCCAGCATGGCTGGCTTCCAAACAGTGACTGCTGGCCAGGACATGGATTGAAATTTACTGAACGGCTTAGATGCTTGGGAGTTGGATCTACACTAAGAGTCAGCGTCAGAGCTGACATTTACTGTGACCTCTGACTGAAACCAGCCCTTACTCCGCTGTTGCAATCGCCATCCTTCCTCCTCACCTGGAGCATCTTTCTGTCTGGAAGGCTGTGAGAGGGTGCCAGGCCCTAACCTGGCAGGTCCACTTGACCTTGGACAGATCGAGGGGCGGGGCTTGTTCAGGTCAGATGTGATCGAGGCCTTGTAAACAGGGGACACGCAGGAGCCTGCTGGGTTAGGGGGGTCAGGACGGCAACCGGTGGGGACAGGCTATGTGAGGCAGACCAGAGTCTTAGAATTATTTCTAAGTATTGTCTTTTAAAGGCAGTTCTATACCAGAGATCACTAGTTTTTCTGTGTATTTTTTTAGTTTTATTTTTTATTTTCATATATAAACAGTGAGAATTTTTTTTTCCATAGATTTAGACTTTCTTTACCCATTTCTTCCATTCTCACCTCTGGCTCTGGTGACCACTAATCTGTTCTCAGTATATAGGAGCTTGATGCCCTTTTAGATTTTGCATATTTAAATCACACAGAAAAGTATAAGAATAATTTAGCCAATACCTATGTACCAATAAATAACTATAGAAAAATAATTCGTATTTTCTTTCAGATATTTTATTTTTTTAAGGAAAGAAATGCAACTTGCCTAAACTAGTTTGGCTCAGTGGATAGAGCGTCAGCCTGTGGACTGAAAGGTCCCAGGTTCGATTCCGGTCAGGGGCATGTACCTTGGTTGTGGGCACATCTCCAGTGTGGGGTGTGCAGGAGGCGGCTGATCGATGTCTCTCTCTCATTGATGTTTCTGACTTTCTATCCTTCTCCCTTCCTCTCTGTGAAAAATCAATAAAATATATTTAAAAAAAAAAAAAAAAAAAACAAGAAGCAGAGTCCACTGGACACTCAGGCTAGAGCGGGTGGCTGCCTCCAGAGCTGAGTCTCAGTTCTTTTCTTTTCTTTTCTGTTCTTTTCTTTCCTTTTTAAGTATATTTTATTGATTTTTTAGATTTTTTATAGAGGGAAAGGGAGAGAGATAGAGAGTCAGAAACATCCATGAGAGAGAG
>PVJN01016362.1:8275-42619 GCA_004026805.1 Lasiurus borealis
AAAGAGCTTCACAGATAAGAAAAAGCTAAAGGAGTTCATCAACTCCAAACCAGTGTTATATGAAATGCTGAAGGGTACTCTTTTAGAAGAGGAAGAAGAAAGAGGTAAAAGCCAAAAAATTATGAACAAATACATATCTATCAACAAGTGAATCTAAAAATTAAGTGAATTAAAAATTTGATCAACAGAATAAACTGGTAAATATAATAGAATCAGGAGCACAGAAAGGGAGTGGACTGTTAATTCTTAGGGGGAAAGGGGTGAAGGGTGTACAGGGAGAGACTGGACAAAAATCATACACCTATGGATGAGATCAATGGGAGAGAGCTAAGGGCAGAGGGAGGGGTGGGAGCTGGGTGGAGGGGTGCTATGGAGAGGAAAAAAGAGAAACAAATGTAATAATCTGAATAATAAATATTTAATTAAAAAAAAGAATAAGCTGGTGAATATAATAGAATGAAGGGCATAGAAAGGGAGTGGATTGGTAATTCTCAGGTGGGAAGGAAGTGTGGGGGTGTGAGAAGAGACTGGACAAAAATCGTACACCTATAAATGAGGACAGTTGGAGGAGAGAGGGCACAGGGTTGGGTGAGAACAGGGTGGAGGGGAACTGTGGAGAGAAAGAGGAACATCTGTAATAATCTGAACAATATTTATTTATTTTTTTAAAAAAAGGAAAGAATCTTTGACAGAACAGTGATTATGCCAACCCTAGGTGATAGATGATGGTGTTCTATATTGTCAGACTACCACATTATAGTTGGTCCTTTGGATGATTAGCTTATTGGTTATCCAAACTGGGACACTTTTATAGAGAGAGTGGACACTATTTATAATTATGCTAGGACTATGAGCATAACTCAGGCTGCCTCAACTAAATCAGGATATATGGCCAGTCCTTGTTCTTGTGACTACTTTAAAAGGATTAAAAGTCTTCGAAGTATAAGCCTATCAATTTCCTCTCACCACCAAAGATGTGGTCACATGGATATATAAATACAAGCCCCCAAGAGAATCTCCATGTCTTTACAATTAAACCATCTAGAAGCCAAGAACACTGAGAGCTCTGTCTAGACCTCCAGTAGGGAATCATTTTCTATGCTTATTATGGTTTCTATCCCAGCCAATACCAGGGAGAGTATATGCAAGATCCTAGATTCCTGGTGCTAGATCCAGTTGCTGACAGAGTGGGAAGAATATGACCCAGAGAATCCCTCACTTCACTTTCATTATGCTCTGGAATGTGTCACCACCTTCCAGGGTGCAAAAATGGAGACACTTCAGCCCATAATTTACCAGTTGCACTCACTACTCACTCATACACCAGAAATCATGTAAAAGGAAAGTTCTGCACTTTTCCTTTGTTCAAAAGGTCTTAGTCTTTTATTTTCTATTTTCCCAAATTCATTCCGCACTTTAAACTCCATCCTAGTATTGATTTCTCTATGTCCACTCCAGAATTTTCATGCCTGCCACTGAGTTTTGTTGCTACTTTTCCTTCTTTTAGTTTTCCTACCCATACAGCTTGAACATTGGTCCTGATTTTCCACCTATAAACATAATTACTCCCTGGATCACGAATTAGGTTCTTCCTTGACAAAGAACCTTCAGATAACTTTGGGCACCTTTCAGTGACATCTTTCATGGTTGACCTGGAGTGGTCTGCCCTACCTTTGATGCCATGCCTGATGATCCCCACAGCTCCCTTTGATCAATGACTATCATACTTTATGCTAATTTTTACCAATTTCTTATTTTGTAAATAGGATTTATTTTTAAACTTACTTTTGCTTAAATTATTTTTATATGTCTAGATTAATGTTTAAAAGCAAGTGCAAGTCTATTGAATCTTATCCATGCTATCAAGATGAAGAAACTAAGATTGCTTTTGCTGACTATACTGTCACTTACACAGACCAGCCACCAAATAGTTGGTTTATAGTATTCAGGTGAGGTTCTCATATATTGGTAAGTGATGTCTCCTTTAAATGGCATCTATATTCATATGTATAGAATTTTATTCATGACAGTAAATAAATGTATGAACTTGTAGGTTACTTTCACAACTTAGTGAAAATTTCTTCTACATTTGCTATGGATAAATGAGATAGTACAGGAGTGTTTATACATATTCCTGAGACAAAATATGAAAAATGTGAAGTTAATTATTGGAGCTTTATATTAGTGTGGTAACCATACTATAATAAATTTATGTGCCTTTGGTATAAAAAGAAATAATTTAATTTCTAAGCAATGGCATATTAGGTAAAAGTCATAAATTACTTACTAAATTGGATTTCTTAACAGATTTGTATTGGCATGATAAAATAATAAGTTATTCATCATTTAAAAAGAAAGCAATAGGTTCACTTTATAGTTATTTGGAACTTTAAACTTAAGTGTTTATTTCTTAGTATCAAACATAATTTCAAACTTTCTTTACAATTTGTGTCAAGGGAAAGTTCATGCTTTTGTAATTACAGAGAAATATTTTCGTTTCATCAAGATATGATTTTGGTTCCCAAAGTATATACTACGATTCCAGTCTGCATGCTCCATGTTGTTAATAATGACACAATGGAACAAGTGCCAAAGCTATTCCAAAAAGTGGTACCTTATCTTTATACCAAGAATAAGGTAGGTATAAAACTTATTCTCCTGTCTCTTAGAATGGCAGTGAGAAGCTTGCACTTTGTAGAGGTTTTAGGAGGAGGTACAGTGGAGATGCCTTCAATCTACATAACAGAGGATAAGGTCACGGTCTTGTTCCATAAAAGTTCTATTATTTGCCAGCAGGATGTACTTAATGTGAGCGTTAGGACATTCACCTCTAAACTCTCTTCTTTCTTCTCTCCCAAGAAAATAAGAAAAGAAAAGCAGTAGAAATTCTCATTATTAAAATCAGAAAACCATACAAACCCTTAAAATGGACATGGAGCTAAAGAGCTCATTTAATCCTATCCCTAAATCAAATCATCTGGTTGTCTGTTTCCCACTAGGTCATTATTCTATTCCTAAATATTTCAGATGACTGTGATCACACAGCTACTCAGTATCTGCCGCCCTGTATTTTCTAGGGCTACAATTCCTTCCCAGGAGAGGAGCAGTTGGCACATTACTCTTGCTATGTGAATGACCCTGTCATTCACTGAAATCACATTGCCTCTTTGTTTATTTGAATCTCATACTTGTGTTTTTGGCCATTTTATCTGGGGGGAAATCATGATAAAAAATAGTGTACATGCACTGGTAACCAGGAAATCTACTTTAGCTGTGATCTTTCATTGTTTGGCTGTATGACTTTGAACTTCACTTTTCTCTCTGAGCTGTGGTTGTAACTGACTTCTGAGATTTACATCAGTCTATGATTCTATGCATTATTTTATAGAAATTAAGACATACCTATCTAATTAGTACTGATTTGTAGAAAAAATAAAAAAGTTTAATGATTCCATAAAAAACACAATAGTTATTTTGAGTTGTTTTACTGATTTTTAAAAATAAGACCTAGATTTCCTTTTGAATAGAAACATTAATTTGTGATTATTGGAAATATATAATCACAAAGACTCATACGGAAAAGATGATTTTGTTCAAGGGGCAACTCTATCAAGGTTATAAATGTCATCAAATTCTAAAAATGAGCTCTTTGTTTTACTAGATAAGTAAACTTATATTAGACACTGACACTTAATTTTTTTTTTTTTAGATGTTGTCAGCAGTGTTTTTCACATGCATTTGCTTGGTAAAACAAAATAATGTATTCGCAAATTTAAAGAATGATACAAACAAAACAAAACAATATTTTTTTCCTTTTAAAACAACTACTGTTTTTGTATTCACAGGTTTTTTTTACTGTTTATTTATTTATTTTGTTACATGTATACATATCTCCCCATTGCCCCCCCTCCCTCCCAGGCATACTCCAACCCCCCAGTGTTCATTGGTTATGTTTATATGTATAGGTACAAGTCCTTTGATTGATCTCTTATCTACCCCACCTCTCCTTAATCTTCCTGTTATAATTTCACAGTCTGTTTGATGCTTTACTCTAACACTTAATTTTGGTAGGGAACATTTGAGTTGAACCAAAAAAGAATCTGATACTTATTTACAGGTAGCATACTTTGTTGTTTGGATTTGGTTTTTTGTTTATTAACTCCAGTGAAGATCTTTCTGTGACTAAGCATGAATTTCGAGGCATGTTGAGAAGTGCTAAATGATGCATTTTCAGTCAATATACCAAAGACCATCCTATTTTCCATCTATAATAATAAAAGCACAACATGCTAATTAGACCAGATAGCCAAATGACCTTCCAGATGTCCTTCTGGATAACCTTCCAACGAAGCCGGGGATGCCAGGGCAGAGCCTCTTTCACAAATTCCATGCATCAGGTCTCTTGTTCTATCTAATAAAAGAGAAACATGCATATTGACTGTACCTCTGCTACACTCACAAACCATGCCCACCAGCCAATCAGGAGCAAGTATTCAAATTAACCCAACAAATATGGTGGTGGTCACAGAGCTGGAGAGATCAGGAAGCTTGGGTTGCCCTTGGCAATGGAGGAAGCCAAACTTCCCACCTGCCCTGGCTGGCCCTGGCCTCTGCTCAAGGCTACAAAGTTTCAATTACAGAAGATAAGTAAATCCCAGATACCGGGGCCTCTGCTTGGGTCACCCGGGAGTATGGCTGGCCTGCAATTGACCACAGACCCCTCTCCCAGGCTGCTCCACACCCCAAGGGAACCCCTATTCTCATCTGGGATACCCTTGGGGGCAAACCAGCCAGCCCCTACTCATGCACCATGCCTCTATCCTATCTAAGAAAAGAGTAATATGCAAATTGACCATCACTCCAACACACAAGATGGCTGCTCCTATGTGGACACAAGATGTCTGCCACAAGATGGCTAGGAGGGGAGAAAAGTTGGGAGGGATCAGGCCTGCAAGGGAGGGCAGTTGTGGATGATCAGGTCAGAAGGGGAGAGCAGTTAGGGATGACCAGGCCAGCAGAGGAGGGCAGTTAGGGGCAATCAGGCTGCAGGGGAGCAATCATGCATCAATCAGGCTGGCAGGGGAGTGGTTAGGGGATGATCAGGCTGGCAGGCAGAAGCAGTTAAGGGCAATCAGAAAGGCAGGAGGCAAGCAGTAGGGAGCCAGCAGTCTTGGATTGTGAGAGCAATGTCCAACTGCCTGCTTAGGCCCAATTCTATCAGGACTGGGCCTAAGTGGGCAGTTGGATATCCCTTGAGGGATTCCATATTGGAGAGGGTGCAGGCTGGGCTGAAGGACACACACCCCCGTGTACGAATTTTGTGCATTGAGCCTCTAGTTTAAGTATAATTTTTAATTGCAAACTCAGTATTGCAATAAAGGTAGCCACTCCTTCTCATCTGAGCTAATTTTAGTGGGGGGTCAATGGAGAGGATGATGTCTAAGAATAGCTTCAGTGGTTCCTTTTGTGACATGGTTTTTCTTTGGATATGTCTCCAAATTATCTCTCTTCTTTCTATATTGTGGTTTCCAGAACTGAATGCAGCCTCTAAGGAAAATCTTGACCCATCTAAATCTAAAGAGGATCATTATTCCATTGTCTTGTAGCTCATGATTGCATGAGCATTTAGCACCTGCAAGGTATTTTGACAGTTGGTTAACATTTTTCAATATATGTCCATATAACTAGTGTCCCTCAAGATATTCATTTGTTTTATGTAAAATAAACCAGTATTCTAGATTTAAAAAATAAAACAGGGTTCAACATTCAGAATTGTTTTATTTTTTTCATAATATTTCAAAAACTGTGATTCAAAGTACTAATTTATGAAGTTTCTCATTGTGCAATAGTCTATTATGTTTCTCTTTTTACTCAAGAGTCTTAAAATCATTTAGAATAAGCCAGGTCTTCTCTTATAATCCCATCACTGGGTTAGCTTTAGGTTTTCACTTACCGATATCTATCCTATTATTTTATAACTCTTCTTTTCCCTATCAAAGTTATTCTCTGAGTCTAGACATAAAAAAATAAGAATCTTTTCACTTTTTTTGCTTCTTTAATAAGTACATAAGTTCAAATAATAATGAAAATAGCAGTAAATCTTTGCATTACAATTTGCAGGTAAACATATTTCATATACCTGATTTATTTTCCCTTTATCCTTGCTCTAAACATATCAAAAGGTCTTTATTAGTGTTGCAAGTCTCATCTCATTATGAGTATTTGCATTCTAGTTAATACTCCTGGACATTTATTGCAGTGTTATGCATTTATTCTATCTTGTGCATTCTTGATTTTTTTTCTGGAAATCTAAACAAATCAGAGAGCTTCCTCTCATCTGATAGCAACTGAAATACAAAGCTCTCTTGTTCTTCCTTATTAAAAGTATCTGGAGTTATAAACTCAAAATTAATTGGGGCTCTTGTGTCTCATTATGTTATGGTGCTTCTTTGTACCTCATTATCATTTCTTACTTCACCGATGCCTTGGCCAGTTATGTTGAACCCAGCTATTGCCCGCTAGGATGCTATCACTTTCTCAGGTTCCTTAGCTGCTGCTTTTCTCCAACCTAAAGAGCTCATCTCCAGACTCACATCTAGGTTTGCATGGAACCAGATCTGCTGTCAATTTGTTATCCTTACCTCCCGAAGGAACTACATTTCCATAAGCTCTTCTGCTTTCCTCATCTTGTACTTAGAAAGATGATTCTGAGAAGACAGGGATATCAAGTAGGAAGCTATTGTGGTGCTCCAGGATGATGCAATGATAAAAAGCTGCCTTAGGAACTAATAACACAATTTTGGTTTTATCTTATCTTATAGGTAGGGAATCACACAAATCAAAGTGTTAAGAGTTATTCATTGTCTCTGAAAACATGGAAGATGGGCTCTTTCTAAGAGGGATCTCAAAAAATAATGCTACTGATTTGGTGTTTATCAAAGACCTTGGGATCTTTATGTACATGAAGATGCTAAAGTATTTCAGTACTGAAAAGCCACATATTGAACATGGAAGAGACTAGCGGCAATCTGACTTCGTTCTGTGTAATTCTCTTTCCTTCTAGAAAGGATACACATTCGTGGCTGAAGCATACACTGGTGACTCATATGTATCCGCTTCACGATGGAAACTGCGTCTCATTGGTTCTTATACTCCACTCCCAAGCCTCTCTCGAGATTTTCCCTGCAGCACCTTTGCCATAAAAGAAATCAGAGATTATTATATACCCAATGATAAGAAAATTGTATTCAGGTATGAATATAATTCAGTACATGATAGAAGGGGAAATACAGTCCTCTTAAAATATTACTTTTATTATATTTTTACATATCAGTATTATTAAAAGCAATAAATTCTGTAGCAAAATTCTGAGTCATTTGTAATTTCCATTTATGTACTCTCTTAGAAACAATTAAATGAGAGAGTAATTTTATTATATAGATGGTATACAGGATATCAAGCTTATGTGGTTGCATATAATGGCAGTGATTCTAGCTAAGTATCATTTCTCTTTTATTAAGCATTCTTCATAACACTCTTTCCTCTTAGTACTTTCTTTTTGTGCTATTGCTTCTTTGACTAGTGGGTTTCTTCTTATCTGCCAATTAACCTTTTCATCTGAATCCATATACTTTCCATGAAAAGCCTCATTATAGACTCCACTCTCTCTAATCAGTCCTTTGGATTGCTAATCAGACTGGCCTTTCATCTCCAAGCCCTTCTCTCTATTCTCAATGGCCCTCCACCACTTCAGAGCCTCAATATAGTGTGTCTATAGAAATGCTGTTTTCTGGAATTTATGGCTCCATTGTATTTTGACATGTGAGTTTGGTTTGCCCATGCCTTTTCTGTTACCTCAAAACAGCCTGGATTTATTTTTGCTATTTTTAAAGATCAATCACTTTTAATGATGATTTTCACACAGCCACTCCACTGTGCTGAAATTTCGGAATATATTTTGTTGATACTGGTCATTTTCTACCACCCCTTTTTCTTTCTGAAAATCTGATACAAAAGTTGTCATGCTCATAAGGGAAGAATTTTAGAGAAGGATGATTCCAACGTATCAAATTCCCCTTAAGGGTCAATAAACATGAGAACCAGAAGTTTTCTGAAGGGTGGGAACAAGCTGCTTGAAACTCTGTCAAGAACAAGTTTCACAGCTGGGTTGGGGGCCCAGTGGAGTGCTGTGAGCGATTGGGAGGTGATGAGATGAGGACAGTGACGGTAGCCACGTCTCATAGATGATGAGCTGCGGAGGAGTGGGAGTCTTTGGATGGCAGAGTTGGCTGGAGATTTCTTGTTTTGATCTGTTTTTAAGATGGACGAGACTGCACGTGTGCAAAAACCAACAACAAGGAGGAATGAGGAGGGGTGTTAAGATAAGGGAGAGAGATGTTACTCAGGAAAGCTAATTTTAAGAGAAATTGAAAGTTGATAGGATTCTGAGCATTTGCAAGGATTCCACAATAATAGGGGAAGTGAAACTCAAAACAAACAAACAAAAAACCCTCTTAAATTGTTTTAAGGGAGGTGTTGGGATGGAGTTTGACTGTATGATTCAGTTTTTGGCAAGCGGTTCTCAACCTGCGCAGTAAAGGTTGAGTGTGCAGGCGGTGCAAACTACTTTCGATTTTTCTGTATTTTGAGAATCAAGGAACGCTTTGAGGCCTACTGCTCTGGCCAGCTGTGGTCCTTGCCCAGCTGGAGAGGAGGAGGATGTATTGGACAAGTTTGGCACTAGTTGGCCGATCTGTCAAGTTTTATAAGTGAATGCTTATCATAGCTAAACAAGAAGTCACATTTTCTGATTAAAATTTAATGCTAACTAATAATGAAGGTCCTATATTTATTTAATTGTACCAGACCTTTTTGGCAATTTTGCCAAAGTGTACAATAGCTATAATATTTCCAGGATTTTCGTTGACGGTGCAAAGTGGTTTTACTTTTAGATTATCATATCAGCAAATGATAGCTTCCTTACTGAGGAAAAGACCAATGCAGTTGCTGATAAACTTGAGTGTCTTTCTTTGTAGGTATTCAGTGAAAGCTGTGTTACCACACCTTGTTACAATCCACGTACGTGTGTCCAAGCCAGATGCCTTCATCAAGCTACAGATTCTAGAGAGTGAAGAAGTGGTCATTAGCACCACTGGGAAAGGCCAAGCCATAATCCCAGTATTCAGCTTCCTGGGGAACGAAAAAATTCTGAGCTCTCAGTGTAAGCTTGTTATTTTATTATTATTATTATTATTATTATTATTATTTCCTCTTTATTTCTAGTTTTATTTTATTAAAAATTTTAATGTTGACATTATTGTAGTTGTACCCCTTTTTGTCATTGTAGTCCATAGATATGCCTTCCCAATCTGAGTAAGAATTTGGAGGAGCAGAGAATTAAAAAGACTCCACACTGTGATGGCACTATTAGCACACAGAGGTAGTGCCTTAGGTACAGGGAAGTGTCTACAGCTCTACATACTATAAAACATGCATGATATCATATTAGTGAGGCCAAGCTTGGATAAAATTGCAAGTTAAGCAGTTATTTTGTGCATTGTTAAAATATGTCCCCCTCTCATCATTGACCCTTCATCCCTGCACACCCCTTGGGTTATTTTCAGTACTCAATTCACATCTGTAATTTTTCATTCAAATCTCCTTGTACAACGTTAGGCATATCCATTAGGCTCATTAAGTAATTTGTTTGCCAGATACAGTTAGGTGTTTGTATGAATGAAGTTTAGAATTCAGCTAAGGACTCCAATGGAACTCTCTGCATATTTCTGAACTCCTTTGCTTCCTTGCTGCTTCCTCATTGGTACCCTGCCTCACAAACTCCCATCTTTGCTTCCTGAACGTGACAACACTGGTGCTCCCTGTCGAGACTCTCCTTCCCTGTGCAGTGTAGAAGGTTCTCACAGGCAGAAATCTGGGGGAGTGAAGCCATCATCTTGTATGTTTCCCTTCGATGAAGGACCACATCCTGGACTGTCTATTGCCCAGTGACTGCAAGCAGTTGCTTTATATATCTTGTCCAATTTTATCATTTGTATGGTATGAGGATAATCCAATGTCCATTATTCTGTCCTGGGTGAAATTGGAATACCTCTATGTTCTTCACATATGTTCCCTCGATACACCTTTAATAAATTAATAAATGACATTCCGTACATTTTTATTTTTATCCCTCCCAGTGGTGCTCATTGTTAATTACAAAGTAATGAATGTAAAAATTAAAGTGAAAAAAGTTTTTAAAAAGTGTGATAACATATACACACTTACTTTAAAACACTGAAGCTATCATACTGTGCGGTATTGGTGTCACTGGAGTGGCACAATAATGAATGAGAAGTCATTGAACTGTTGTGTATTCTTTCAGCAGTCAGAGGTTGCTCAGAAGATACAGTGCTCTGTGCTAGTCACATACTGTTATAGTAAGTTTCTGTAAGATCAGAATATTCCCCAGAAGCCAGTTGATTTTTATCTAATTAAAACAAAACAAATTGACTTTCCTTTTGAATGTCATGTCAAGGGAAATAACTAAATAATACAGCCAGTAATATCTGTGCATTTCACATATTTTAACTTAAGCTTAATACTTTTTCTATCTAGCTAGCAAGCAAATTCTTTTACTTCATACTCCATCCAAGAAAGATCAAGAAATATATGCTAAGAAGAAACTTGCCCAGGGAAGCCAGAGATCCAATAAAGGTAGACCTGGAAGTGCAACAGTAGACAGCGGTCAGCTTATTTTAGAAGAGGAAACTGTCAATATGCCCAGCCTAGATGAAAATGCTGGCGTACCACAGCAGGTATATTTACATTTAAATTAAGTGTTCAATTGCACTGCTCCTAAAAATCTCACATAAATTCTTTTCCTAAAAATTGTCAATAAATAATGCTCTGTATATGCACTATCATGGGTGCATAATCAGAACTGAAGGGTTCCTCTATGCCAAAAATTTTAAATATGTGGCAAATTCAATCTATACACCAACCCTATAGTGTAAATATAATTATCTTATGTTACATATGTGGTTATCTTAAGTTATAAAAGGCCTCATAACCTTTAAAAGGGTTACAATATTAATAAAAAGTGATTTGTATATCTTGCTAAAGAAATTTAAAACAATGCATTTAAATTAAAGGAACAGCAAAAGAAATATGACTTATCCATTGAAACTAAAACAAGAAACTAAGAAAATGAAATGCCAGAAATAAATTCTAATATTACAGTAATACAATAAATACAAATGGATTATTAATAAGTTGGAAAGATAAATGTTTAAAGTTAGATAAAATCAGGATCCACAGAAAATGTAAAGCTGAAACAAAAGAGAGCTGTGGTGATATTTTAATATCTCAATACACATAATTAATGTACACACACACTCGTACACCAGTGAGATCCCTCTGCTGGGATCAGGCCAAAACCAGCTCTCTGACATCTCCCAAGGGGTCTAGATTGTAAGAGGACACAGCCAGCCCAAGGGACCCCACTAGTGCACAATTGGGGCCAGAGAGGGACATGGAGATTGGCCAGTCAGGGTAGGAACGTAGATCTACAGGGTGTGTCTGGCCCCTCTTGTTTAGTACTGATTGGCCGGACCCCAGCAGCAAGCTAACCTACCAGTCAGAGTGTCTGCCCACTGATGGTCAGTGCACACCATAGTGAGCAGTTAAGCAGCCTTACCATTTTATCACATTTTGATTGGTTGAATGGCAGACTGGACAACCGGACACTTAACATTTTAGGCTTTTATTATATAAGATAAAAAGCAAATATTATTTTATGGGGGAAAACTAATGTTAACACTAATAGTTAAGATTTTAACAAAAATCACTCAGCAATTGACAGGTCAAGCTGAAAACCAAAATATAGATATGTTTAAGCTTAATCCTTTAGACATCTATATGAACATCTCACCTCATAAACAAGAAAAATATTTTTTTCATAGCATAGAAAGCCTCAATAAAAATCAAACCTTATATGTAGATTAAAACAAAATGCAGTAATACAGAATTTAATAAACAGCCCCAAATTCCATAAATGCGGAAACAAAATAAAATATACTAATTTTTAGTGAAAACAGCAAAAAGGAATTATGAAATACAAAGAATTCAAAACAATAAAAAGTTTCATATCAAAATTTGTAAGTCACATACATCTACAGTAGCATTTAGTGAAATGTTGACTTTTAAACTAATTCACTAGAAAGCATGAAAGATTGAAAAATGAGCCAAACTATAGGAACAAAAAGTTAGAAAAAGAGCCAAAGATTAACTCAAAGAAAAAAACTTTAATAACATTGAGAACAAAATTTTAAAAGATTGACAAATCCTCATTTTTAAAAAAAATAATACAGTAGACATGTTACTTATAAGACCAATTAAGAAAGAAAATATAAATAAATGAAATATAGAACAAAAAAATAGGCTGGAGGTACAACTCCAAACAATAGGATTAAAAAAGAAAGTATTATATACAACTTTGACAAATTTAAAACATAAAAAAATATGATAAATTTCAAGGGGAAATGGAGGAATGTTGAAGCTGCTTCACTAGGAAATAGAAAATATAATAATAATAATAATAATAATAATAATAATAATAATAATAACAAGGAGAAGAAGAAGAAGAAGAAGAAGAAGAAGGAGAAGAAGAAGAAGAAGAAGAAGAAGAAGAAGAAGAAGAAGAAGAAGAAGAAGAAGAAGAAGAAGAAGAAGAAGAAGAAGAAGAAGGAAGAGGAGGGGGAGGAGGAGGAGAAGGAAAAAAACAAGAAATAATAAAACTGAATATTTAATCAAAGTCTTATCTTTCTAAAAAGCCTAGGCCCAGCTGGCTTTACAGGTTAGAGCTAACAGATTTTTAAACTGTTCTAGGAAACTGAAAACAATACAAACTTTCTAATCTTTCCTCTGAGATTGATGTAATCCTAATTAAAAACTGATAACAAAAGTAAAATAAATATAATTTATTTATAACATGGATAAAAAATTATAAATATGAGAATATATCCTGTCAGGTATCAGTGGGGGTGTGAGGATAAACTTATAGACTGCAGTGTTACAGAATTTGGGGGAACATCTGATGCATTTAATTAAATTATCATTGTATGATTCAGAAAAAATAGACACTTATTATGTGCCTAAAATAATAGATTCTTAGGCAGATATGTTTATTCTTATTGATTTTACTTAAACTTTGCATTTTATTTCAGACTTACAAGTATATTATACAGTGTATGGTATTGTATAATAGTTGGCCTCTCACTGAAAATCAACAGATATTTGTTCAAGCACTAAAAGACTTGGAGAAAAATGACATCAAAGGTATGTCAGCCTAATTATTATTTATGCATTTAGTATTTCATATAAATATTTAATAGTAAATTTATCATGTAATTATTCAAACATTATCAACTCAAAATGGATTACAGACTTGATCATTAGACCAGAAACCAGAAACCCCTGGAAGAAAATACAGGAGGTAAGCCCCTTAGCATTGGCGTTGGCAATCATTTTCTGGATTTGATACCAAAAGCAAAAGTAAACAAGTGAGACCACATCAAACTAAAGTTTTTCCACAGCAAAGGAAACCACCAGAAATATTAAAAAGCAACTCATGGAATGGGAGAAAATATTTGTGAATCATATACCTGAGAAAGAGTTAGTAATCCGGATATATAAAGAACTTATAAAACTCAATGGAAAAAAAATCTGATTGAAAATGGGTAGAAAAAATTGAATAAACATATTTCCAAAGAAGACATACAAAATGGTCAACAGGTACATGAAAAGGTGCTCGACATCACTAGTCACCAGGGAAATTCAAATCAAAACCACAATGAAATACACCTCTTACCTGTTAGAGTGGCTCTCATCAAAAAGATAAGAAGTAACAAACATTGGCAAGGATGTGAAGAAAATGTAGAATGCATATTGATGTAGCCACTATGGAAAACAATAGGGAGTCTTCTCAAAAAAATTAAAAAAAAAAGAGAGATCTGCCATATAATCCAGTAATTCCATTTCTGGGTATAAATTAGAGGGAAATGAAACCACTATCTCAAAGAGGTAACTGCACTGTCATGTTTGTTATTTATAATAGCCAAGATATGGAAACAAATAGGTGTCCATCAATGGATGAATGCATAAAGAAATTGTGGCATATATACACAATGGAATATTATTCAGCCATAGAAAGAAGGAAAACCTGCTCTTTGCAGCAATAAGAATGTACCTTAAGAGCATTAGGCTAAGTGAAATAAGTCAGACGGAGTAAGACAAAAGCTGTATGGTCTATTTTATATGTGGAATCTGTAAAAAACAGAGATCATAGAAACAGAACTGATTGGTGGTTGCCGGAGAGGGAGCAAAAGCCTGGAGAAAATGGGTGAACGTGGTCAGAAGGTAAATAAGTCCTGGGGCTATAATGTATGGGCTGAGAATTATAGTTAACAACACTGTAACGTATAATTTAAAGTTTCTATGTGAGTAGATCTTAAAAGTCCTCATCACAAGAAAAAAATTGTAACTGTGAGGTGATAGATGTAAATCAAAATTATTGTGGAAATTGTTTCACTGGATATACTTATCATTATGTTGTACATCTTAAACTAATTGAATGTTATACTATATCTATTACATCTCAGTAAAACCTGACCAAAAAAAAAAAAAAACACATTGAAAACTTATATCCATACACAAACCTTTACCCCCATGTTTACAGCATCCTTATTCATAGGGGCTTCACATATATTGACACAATTAATCCCCACAATAAACCCATGAGGAGATGTTATAAGTAATATTTTACAAATGAGAAAACTGAGGCACAGACTGTTTAGTAACAGCGAGTTACTGCCATAGCTAGAGTTTTGAACAGGAATTAACTGTTCAGTGAACAGGAACTGGAAAAAAATAATTTAAAGTAGTTTCCTATCTTCATTGTGTCCTCAACTGTCTTGATTGGGGGAACTGCCTATTTTTTTAGTGAACATAAAAGTTTGTATAAATTATTTTTTTAAATATACTTTATTGATTTTTTACAGAGAGGAAGGGAGAAGGATAGAGAATTAGAAACATGGATGAGAGAGAGATATCAATCAGCTGCCTCCTACATGCCCCCTACTGAGGATGTGCCCGCAACCAAGGTACATGCCCTTGACTGGAATCGAACCTGGGACCTTTTAGTCCACAGGCCAAAGCTCTATCCACTGAGCCAAACCAGTTACAGCTGTATAAATTATTTTATTATATTTTCCCTTAGGGTCTTTTAAGCTTCTCAACTCCAAATTATTCAGCAAGATGGATTTCCACTATAACCAACTGCCACATTTAATACATTTAGGTATATTGATGAGTAAATGCTAAAAATTCTAGAGAAAAAAACAAAGAAAAATATTGATAACTGAAATGGGCACAGTGGTTTAATTCATAAAATAGAATGGTGGAAAAACATAGAATTAGATAATGGTACAAAATTATAATATGAATTAAGTTTTTAAAAGGAAGTCAATATTAAATAGAGATGCAGCATAGCAACTAAACTACCCCAAGTTGGGTTATTGGTCACCTGTAAAATTAGGATGATAATTCCTAACTTTAAAGGTTGCTGTAAAGTTTCAAGGTAATATACATATATTTCCTAGAATCTAGTAGCACTAAAAAAAGGGTATTATTAGTAGTATATTTTCCAAGTAAAAATAAGTCTTCAGAATTGTCTTCTTTTTTGACATCACATTTGACAGTTTTATGAGTAAATGAGCAGCTGCTAAAATTAAATTACATCTTGCATTGCATTATACATTTGTTGCTGAAATTCAGAATTGAATTGAATTGTGTTTAAAATGAAACTTGGGAAATTTTCTATTTGAAAGACTAGGTGGGTTAATCTTTTTGAAAGTTAAGCAGCTCTTGAATTTAGAATAATGTCTCTGATATGTTGATAAATGTGAACTTTTAAGTAGCTAATTTGTTTAAAACATATCAATATATCAATTTCTATGAGGAATTATATTTACAACTCAGAACCTACAAACTTTAATTTTAAGGATATGATATATTTTAGAAAAATTAAGTTACCAATTTATTTTGACTATTATCTAGCTTACTTTTTAATTATGAATAATTTATATCAGGAAGAAATTGGTCAGGTATTTTGTTTGTTAATACATTGGTGACCCAATTTAAAATTTTAGGTACATCCTAAAGTCAATGGGAATCTTGGCCCATTAACTTATTTAAACTCAACAGTTACTTTCTATGAAAAGTATGATACATAACTTAATGTTTTTCAAGAATTTACACTTTTATTATCCATGATAAAAAGTAAGGCTTGAAATAAAGTGATATACATGCAACCTAGGATATTTGTGTTATAAATATGAAATTTAGAAAGCGTGGCCTCTGGTTAACATAAGGCAACAGTGCCACCTTTAGTTACAATTCTGTACCTACATTTTGGTAAAGATTGCTTACTGAGACAGCTCTCACTTAAGAACATTGGAATTGGAGAGTCTTGAACTGGTAATATTACTACACTTAGTAATGTTATCTGCTGTGATATGTAATTAGTGGTCTTGCAAAAACACATATAAACTTTATTATCATTCCCCATTCAGGTCTATGAAGAAACAAAACAATTTTTATATGTATATTCTTGTTTCTGTTTACCAAAATGATTGTGGTTGGTAAATGTATACTTTGTCTTAAACAAGTATGCTAGTTTGGAAATGACATTAATGTTCAAATCCCACGCAGTTTTTAGCTTCTGGATATCTCTCTATATAAAAGGCTAATATGCAAAGTGTCCCCTAGGGAGTTTGACTGGGAGACTGGGAGTTTGACTGCTCACTATAATGTGTGCTGACCACCAGGGGGCGTGAACATGGTGGGTGACCAGCTGTGGCAGAGGGGTGATAAGGGAGTGATGGAAGGAGGAGGCAGGGAGACAGTGGGGTGGGAGGAACTGCACGGTGCCTGCACGCAGGTGGCCAGGGAAGGAGGAGGCAAGGAGATAGGGAAGAGGAACCACGTAGTGGGGGTGCAAGAGTGGGGAGGCAGAGAGGTGGGGAGGTGGAGAACCTTATTGGCCCTGGTCACTGGCCAGGCCTAGGGAAACTACCCGTGCACAAGTTTCATGCAGCGGGCCTCTAGTATAAATATAAGCATGGAATTTTAATAATAAAATCAAAATTACATTCCTGTAAAAACTGTTATAATTCACTGAAGACGTCTGTCTACTGTATGCTGGATATGTGTAAGATAATGTAAGGGGATACCTCAAGGCATAATGCTAAAGATCCTTTCAAACTCATTTTATCAACAGATCCTCCCTGAGCAGTTCCTCTCTACAAGCGGTATATTAGCTTATTTCAGTGGTCATTTCCTTTTCAGCTCTTCTAATTACATGAATACACAGTGTGGGGGTGGGGTCACATTTTTCATAACTTTTGAATCAGTAGGATATTTAGTCCTACCTCTTACTGATATATATGCTCCCAACACAGGCAGATTCTCTATAAAGCTGTATCTATGAAAGTTAAATACCTCATAATGAGTACATACTATAAGTTCAGCATTATATTAGGTGAAACTAGGAATTGAAAATGCAGAGTAGAATGCTATTGTGGCCTTTGGAGAACTTGTAAATCATGGGAGAAAAGGTTACCATGCTGATGCCATTAAAATGTGGAAATTGTTTTAGTCTATTAACAGCGTAAGGAAAGAAGATGGTGTACACTCCTGCTATGTGCTGCACTCTCTAGTAGATGCTCCCTTAAGTGAACTTGAATATTAGAATATGACAATCTGAATAAAACCCAGATACTGAGACTTATAGATAAGAAAAAAGAATTCCAGAAATAATTAATGGGGAAGCTTGATAATCTATGTCATCTGACATTTGTTAACATCTTAAAATCCCAAGGCATACTAAGCATGCTCCTATTTTTAAAAGATTATTTTAAAATCCCTATAAGCTTGATGTCATTTTCTCCCTTAAACAAAGGAAACTTAAACTCCAAGAATGTAACACACCTGCCAGAGTTAACCTATCGGCTGGCTAATCAGGGATTCACCTCCAAGTCATTTGACTATTTGGCTGAAAGATTTTTCTCTAGTACAACACTTCTCAGCAGCTGGAATTGCTGGAGAAAAGCAAGCCGCCCCCATAAATGCACGGTGCTTATATTCAGTCCCTTCGCCCTCATGCAGGAGGATCTGGCCCCAATTTGAAAGAACCTAGTAACTGGCACCAATAAGATCTGGATGCTTTACAATTACTATTTTACTTTGCTACTGGAGTGACTTACAAGACTTTTTGAAAGGGAGAAACATGTCCTTTAAAGTTGTGTTTGAATTCGGATTCAATTCTTATCGTTTGGGAGAGTTGTGTAAACCTCTTTGAACTTACTCTACTGGATACTTGTAGAAATAAAAGAGAAAGGGATTCAACTAAAATTATTTGCTCCCCTGCTACTTGGCTATGTAGTTGTTAGAATCAATAGAACATAAAAGGCTAAAACAAAACAAAACAAAAACCTCATATTGAGAAAAGGTAATGATGCCTCCTAAACGTAAACAGTGGTTTTTCTAAATGTGATCCTTGGACCAGAAGCCTCAGCACCCCGGGAATTTGTTGGAATGCAAATTTGGAGTCTCTACCTCAGATCTACGAAATGAGAAATATTAGGAGTTCTACCAGGAATAGGTTTTGAACAAGCCCTTCTGTGATTTTGATGCAGGCCCACATTTCAGAACGAGGCTTATGAAGAAAAACCCAGCCTCGATGAATTCTAAATCATTGGTCTTCTTCCCCTTAGCGCACCCTTTTGCAACACTTGTTTCTAGCAAAAGGGAGAATTATATCCATTTCTTTTTTTTAAAATATATTTTATTGATTTTTTACAGAGAGGAAGGGAGAGGGATAGAGAGTTAGAAACATCGATGAGAGAGAAACATTGATCAGCCGCCTCCTGCACACCCCCCACTGGGGATGTGACCACAACCAAGGTACTTGTCCCTGACCGGAATCGAACCCGGGACCCTTCAGTCCGCAGGCCGACGCTCTATCCACTGAGCCAAAGCGGTCTCGGCTATATGCATTTCTTAAAGGAGTGTTTCTCAAAGTACAGTCCACAGGCCATTAGAATCAGAAGCCCTTGAGGGAGTTTTTAAAGTTATACATTCCTGGGCCCACATCAGAAAAAGCTGTTAGAATCTCTAGGTTAGGGTTCTGATATCTACATTTTATAGCTTTCTAGGTGATTCTTTTGTTCACTGAAATTGTGAATCACTGCATCACCCTAACAGTTGAAATTAGGAATTTAAAATGGATGATATTCTGGCCTTTGTATTAAGTAATACTTAACAGTTAGCATTACTGGGCAACAGTTATGAAAAGAATGAGCAGCACAAGTGAAAACAATGAGGTCTACCCCAGTTTTTGTGAAGTCCTTTTATCCAACACTGGCCCCAGGAGGAGCTCTGTAATATAGTTACCTTCGGATTTAGCTAGCCTCCAAATCTCTGGGACCTGGATTTCACAGGAGCACCAAGCAGAGGTGGTGGCGGTGGCTACCCAGACTGGAGACAACCCAGTGGTTTCATACAGGGCTTAGGATGATGATGAGCTGTAGCAGAGGCAGCATGAGGAGACCAAAACACATGGGCTCCCATTTCTGTACAAGCAGTATTTCTTCATCTCAAAGTTCTTGACTGACAAGGATACCAAAGAACGAAGGAGAAATTGTGTCCTCTGCAGCCTCTTGCCTTTTATCCTGGGTTCCTAATAAAACATGATTTCACTGCGTGGCTTCCAACAAATATCTTTGTCCTTTTTCAGTGGCTTAACATCTCTACCTCCACCGCCCCCCCCACCCGCCCTGGTCTCTTATTTTTAGTTTTTGCTTTTCTGCTCACAAGTTGAATCAGTCCTTTTGTAATTGTTCTTGCTGTAGTTTCGTTGTTGTTGTGGTTGTGGTTCTTATCACACTTAAGCGCTCAGCTTCTTAGAATAGAATCTCACCTACCTCCACTGAGTTTTTTGCAATTCCATGCTTTTATGACAGGGTCTCCATAGACAACTCTGAGAGACCTGGCCTATGTGAATTCTCCATTCTCTCAGGATTCTGCCCCAGACAAACAACATGCAGAGTTATCTCAGGAGGTTCAAATAAGAACACACATCCAGGAGAACAGTAATGTAAATGACAAAGTAAGGTCCAAAAATTAGCTCTTCCATAAAAAAAAAAATCAACAACAAAAATTGGCAGAAATAATCAGAATCAATATTTTCAGAGCTCTGGAAATAACAAAAACTTTATTCAAGAAAAACAGGTAAATCTCTTTGAGAGCAGTGAGTTTTATAGTATTTTAATTTGCCCCTGTCTCATCCTCTGGTCTCCAGCTCATAAGTCGCCTTGAAAACTAACAGCCTGTCTGCCTGGTGTGGGTTAGTAGCCACCAGAAAGAGAAGAATGGAAGTGGATCTTTTTTAAAGTCTCATTCCAAAAATAAAACAAAACAAAACTAAAATAAAAATGTTACTGACAATTCTGGTTTCTGAGAAATATTAAAGAAAATCCTTTAAGCTAAAACAGAAGAATACTGGTCAGTAAATTGAATCTACATGAGGAAATAAATATATAATATACACCATAAGAAAAAAAATTAAAAATACATAGAGATGAATAAAAAGTGTACCAAAACTGATGAAATGCAATGATACCAATGCTGAGGGAAATTTTTGGATATAAACTATAAATGCTTATATTTAAAAAAAATGTCTCTAGCTATTTTGGCTCAGTTGATAGAGTATCACCCTACAGACTGAAGGGTCCCAAGTTTGATTCTGTTCAATGCCCAGGTTTTGGCTCAATCCCCTGTAGGGGATATGCAGGAGACAGCCAAACAGTGATTTTCTCTCATCATTGATGTTTCTATCTCTCTTTCTCCCTCTCTCTTCTTCTCTGAAATCAATTTTAAAAAAGAAATATCTATACTAATAAAAGGGGTAATAGGCAAATTGGTCACGATGCCCTCACAGTAACAACTGAACAGTAGGCTGTGTGGGGTGACAAGGCTGGCAGGGGTGTCAGTGAGGGATGACCAAATGACTGACCAGCAGGAGGGCAATGAGGGGCAACCAGGCTGTCAGAGGGGAGCAGTGAAGAGTGACCATCCTGGCAGAGGAGGCAGTTGTGGGTGACTAGGCCAGTGGGAGGGGCAGTTAGGGGTGACCAAGCCAGCAGGGGGGCGGGGTAGTTGGGGTGATCAAGCTGGCAGGCAGAGATGATTAGGGGTGATCAGGCTGGCAGGGAGAGCAGTTAGGGGTGATCAGGTAAGCAGGCAGGTGAGCAGTTAGGAGCCAGCAGTTCTGGATTGTGAGAGGGATGTCTAACTACTGATTTTGGCCTGATCTCTGGAAGTGGGCTGAAACTAACAGTCAGACATCTCCGAGGGGTCCTGGATTGGAAAGGGTCCAGGCTGATCTAAGGGGAACACCTCCCCACCCCTTGCATGAATATTGTGCACCGGGCTTCTAGTATTTAAATGAAAATAAATAAAAAGTAAAATGATTTCAAATCAGTAATTTAAATTTCCAAAATTAGAGGCCTAATAGTTTGGCTCAGGGGATAGAGCATCAGCCTGTGGACTGAAAGGTCCCAGGTTCGATTCTGGTCAAGGGCATATACCCTGGTTGTGGGCACATCCCCAGTAGAGGGTGTGCAGAAGGCAGCTGATAGATGTTTCTCTCTCATTCCTCTCCCTTCCTCTCTGTAAAAAATCAATAAAATATATTGAAAAAGTTAGAAAACTAGGAGAAAAAAGAAACACTAAGCCCAAACTAAGCAAAAGATAGGTAATAATAAATATTAAAGCAGACATGAGTCAATTCACTATTGCTCTGGAGATACTAGTCAAGACAATTATGCAAGAAAATTAACTGAAACATGCACATTAGAAACTAATTACATAATAGTGATGGTGTATAACCTTATGGATATTTCAGAACCCACTGATTCATGTCCTTTAATGGTGAGTTTTTAGTATGTAAATTATTTCTCAATTATATTTTTACAAAAAAAAAATCAATTTGTTTGCTTGTTTAAAAGAAAAAGAAAAGAGAAACCAAATGCCTTAGACTAACCACTTTTTCTTGAATCACTTCCTCTGTTTCTACATGACATGATTTTATTCTATCATGACTCACTGGTTTCCATTTTTATGTCTCCCTAGCTCATGGAGAGAGACATGAGGAATTAATTTCCTTGGGAATCCCAGATTCCCATTTTATTAGTGAGGGGCAAAAATCTTCAGGAACATCCAAAGCAACAAGGAAAGGCAAAGAAAAGTCTTCTGAGAAAGAAAAGACCGCCAAAGAAAAACAAGCACCTCGCTTTGAGTCTCAGGTGGGTGTCGCGCGTTTTCCCATTGGAGTTACTTAATACACTTGGGTTCATCGGGTCCCTCCTTGCCCATGGAGTCTCTCCTGAAGACAACACTGTGAGAAGTTCCACCTCCCTGTTTTCATCAGCCATCTAGATGGCTTAAGGACAGTCCTTGAACACCTTCTGCAAGCATCCTTCCTGATTTAGTATCAAAAAGCATTAAGCTGAAACCGGTTTGGCTCAGTGGATAGAGCCTCAGCCTGTGAACTGAAAGGTCCCAGGTTCAATTCTGGTCAAGGGCATGTACCTTGGTTGCAGGCACATCCCCAGTAGGGGGCGTGCAGGATGCAGCTGATCGATGATGTTTCTAACTCTCTATCCCTCTCATTTCCTCACAGTAAAAAATCAATAAAATATATATTTTTTAAAAAGCATTAATTTAACTTTTAATATGTAAGATACTGTTTGGAGGTCTTGGGTTTCTAATAATAACATTATACACATCCCACTCTGAAAAAAAATTACAGTCTGATGGAGGAGGTGGAAGGTAAACCATTTTAATGAGGTTGAATATGCAATAGTAAAAAGCATAGGTCTCTTATCTAGCTTCTTCCTAGAAGAGCAGAGTCCTGACCTGAGTCGATGAGCAAGGGCATGCTGAGGTAAAATCTAACAATTTTTTAAAATTATGAAAGTATGAGATAGGAAGCGGGAGGGGTAAGTATCAGATGGAGGAAAGCCCGTAAGCCTAATTAGAAGCTGGAACTCTTTTACAGCCCAGGCATCCTTAACCCATATTCCTTCCGGGCCAGCTAGATAATTATAATGATGAAGATAAGAAAGATGTGGGTGGAAATTTTGAGAAGTGCAAGCACAGGCTTAAAAATATTCCAATTCAAGTTATTTAAACACTGACCTCAAAACAAAATAACCTATGAGGAAGGTCTCTTCCCATCATTTGTGATCATTGTTTAAGCTAAGCAGGGCTGGGAGGTCAGGGGATTCAAATGTGTATTGCCAAGGTCAGATTGACATTGCAGATCCCTGGTGACTTTTAAAAGTATGCATTTAAAGCGGGAAAGAATAGAGATGGGGAACCATTCAGGAAAGTACCCCAGTACTCCAGGTAAAAGAGTGTAAGATGTACTAAGTACAGGTCAAAGAAAGGAAGATGAGGACAAAATCAAGAAATATCTAGGAAACACAGGATATGTAGTTATTCATCTAACATAGAAGATAAGGAGCAAGAAAAAAAAAATGAAGGATATCTCCCAGGTTTCCAGGTGGGTTAACTAAATAGGCTGATGGTACCACTAGTAAAATGGACACTGAAGAAAAATGAACAAATTAAGAGATGATGACTCAGGTGTCCCAGACTCCACTTGCATCTCCAAGATTTCATTTCTTAGCTCTTGGAATCTTCACCCCGCAACACTGAGAAGTAAATGAGCCATATCTGATTTCCACCGGGGGCAGGCGGGTGACCCTGAGGCTGCTGCTCTTGGGTTTGTGGCAGAAGCCCAGCGGAGACAGCCCATCCCAGGCCATCTCAGTGCAGTAAGAGGCACGTCCCCGCTGCTGAAGAGGTTGCAGCCTGCCTCCCACAACGCAATAGTCTGATGAGAAAACAGAGAAGCAAGCAACTGCTTTTCATGTGCTCACCTTCACATTACTGAATGGTCTACAAAGAGGATCTCAAGCAAGCAAAATAAAGTGTAAATGGACCAAAAACACAGCGTGCACTTGAGGTAGCACTGTAACCCTCCATGCAACTATGGTTTACATATTGGGGCTTTGAAACTTAGCATTTCTGCTTTGCCAGGACTCATGAAAGTGAGCATCCCTGCCCTATTTTAAAAGCACTGTGAACTTTGTTTCAAAAGCTGTTCTTGGCAATCAGAATGAAATGATTTTACGTTTAGCTCAACGTTAAGTCTAGTTCTTGAAATTTTAAGAAAGGAAACGTATCCGATAGCGGCTGGTTAAAACAGAGAATTGCTAAACAAACCATCCTAGCTCTG
Source organism: Lasiurus borealis (assembly GCA_004026805.1). Taxonomy (NCBI): domain Eukaryota; kingdom Metazoa; phylum Chordata; class Mammalia; order Chiroptera; family Vespertilionidae; genus Lasiurus; species Lasiurus borealis. The sequence goes on from PVJN01016362.1 coordinate 32,697, forward strand.
AAAAGGCAGTGCTCAGTTAGAAGAGCAGAGTTTTCCAGGAAAGGGAAGCCATGCTGTAGATGAAGATGAAGATACAGGAAGCAAAGCCTCTTTTATTACATAAGTACAGTGGTAGCTCGAGATATGAGTGCCCTAACATACGAGATTTTTGAGATATGAGCGAGCGATTTTTGCTTTGAAATACGAGCAACATGTGAGATAGGAGTAATCGCGCGGATCGCCGGCTGCACACGACCCACCAGTTTACCGAGACTCGAACTTCTCATAGTTTCCCATGCCTCAAGGTTATGGAACGAATTAAACTCGTATCTCAAGGTACCACTGTAGTTGAACCACAAATTTTGGAGAGTCGTTCTACTTTTTACCAAATCATATTAATTCATACCTCAAATGTGAGGCTAAAATGTCCCAAAGAAAATAGACATTCCCAGAACAAGTGAGAAATTAAAGATAAAAGCAGTGAAGAAGGGAAATGCCGTTCTGCTGATATGGGCCATGTGGGCATTTGGACTGATAAGAAGTGTGGCTCTGAACCTTCTTGATAGACTGATAACAAGCAGGCAGGTCGCAGTGAGACATCTGAGGCTCATCCAGTTTCCCTTAAACGAAGAACTGCTAACGTTCTCATCCCACTGAAGGTGTCCAAACTTGAGCAGGTGATTATGTTGATGGATTTTTCTCCACACGATTCACTGAGAAGTCATTCGGAACAGGAAGTGCAATGAAAGCTGAGTAGGCTGTGAGCAAAGACAGAAACACACAGGAGAAAAGGTGTTTATCTTTTCCACCAGGAAAGATTGTGAGCATGAGTATTGATGACAGAACTTGGGTGTTAGTCCAAGCCTTGGGAACATCTGACCCAAATCTCTACATCAACAGGATTGAAAAATTGACTTTTCATCTTCTGGAGTTTCCTGAGGGAAAAGGGAGCAGCTGCCAAGGAAAGAATTATTCCATACTTTTTACTTAAGACAAATTAAGGATGGCATTCCTCAGACAGCAATTAGAGAAATTTTGGACTTAATTGGCTGCATGAATCCATTAAAAGAAAGAGGAATCCTAATTTGAGCAATCGATGCTGTAGGAACAAGGGGTGTGGTTGCTCTTCAGACATAGCAAAAAGAAGCCGAACTGACTCAGAAGTCAATTCATTAGCCGTTAAGCACAGGGACCATATGAGCTTTCCTGTTGGGATTGTTTCATATGCCCTCGCATAAATGTGAAGAACTTTACATAAAATTGGGGTCGGATGAGGCTTCAAAAAATGTCATTGTTGGAAGAGTCAAAAGAACTTGGATCCATGTGCTTTATGATAGTCAAATGTGGGGAAATACTCTTAAGAACGGAATGGGATACATGCTGATGATTAAAGCAGCAAGAAATCCCACACGTCCTTAGGTAGCTGCTATGAAGTACCATGGTAAACAGAGGGATAATGCCAACAGCTTTTGTGTTCAGGCACTGTGACCATTTTCTTGAAATCAACTCTCACCATGTGGGAGGCTGTTGTTATAAAACATAGCAGGCCATTACAGTCTCATCTGCTACTTAGCAGAATTTGCATTTATGAAATGATCTTCCTTGGGATGAAGAATTGTATCTGTATAACCCCTCAGCTTTAGCAGTGAATGACTTAAGTGTCTTTGGCCAGATGTCCCATTAGAGTGCATAGTAAGCCTGGGCAATGGACATCGTAAGAGTAATATGAGAAATACCATGGTATACACAAGCCTGAAGACCAACCTATCTAATGTTATCAACAGCGCTAAAGATACAGAAACAGGTCTTTTGACAACTATCTTAAATTCAGTCCTGTAATACTGAAGATAAAAGTCAAAATGAAAAGCTGGATCAGCTGCAGTTGAAAGGTTGAAATTATAGAAAGAACCAAAAAGAAGAAGAAGAAGAAGAAGAAGAAGAAGAAGAAGAAGAAGAAGAAGAAGAAGAAGAAGAAGAAGAAGAAGAAGAAGGAGGAGGAGGAGGAGGAGGAAACCTTGCAAAAATATTAAGCCAGAAAAACCAATTCTGTAAAACATTAATGATTTTAATGATTGGATAAAACTAAAAACTGGCATATATGTAGCCTTCCATTCTTTTAAAATCCTGATGAATATATATGTGCAATCTCAAAAATGAAAGCTTGTTCAGTAACTCCACCAAACTTAATAAGGAATTATGGGATTCAGCAAAAGTTCACATTGAAATACTCATGAATTCTGAGGAATCCTGAAAAAGCCAGTGCTTGGACAATTTACATGCTGGGTTCCAAAATTCATATGGAAATTAGGTTTTTATGACATTAACAATTAACTAAGTTTTAGGAACCTTAATATTTTGCTAGTTTGTTTTAGTTGACATTGGCATTATGTAGTTTGTTATTTTAAAAAGTATTAATGGGAGAACCAACATGGCAGCATAGGTAAACACCTGTACATGCTGCCTCTCACAACCACACCAAAACTACAAATAAAAGACAAAACAACTATCCCCAGAACCATGGGAAAACTGGCAGAGTGAAAGTTCTGCAATTAGAAAGAAAGAAAAAAGTGCATTGAGACCTGGTAGGACCTGCAGAGGCTCAGAATGGCAGAGGTACGAGGTGCATGAATCAGTGCTGGCATGCACTGTTTTTTTCAATTGGGAGGGAGTTACAAGTTCCGGACTCTCTGAACTTCAGTTTCCAGTGATATTCTGGAGATGCAGACTCATACAGGGAGAAGCTGGATTGTCTGCCATTGGGTCAGAAAGAGAGAGTGGCTGTCTCGCAGAGGTATGCACAGAAATCATTGTTTACTGCACTGGGGTGCAGGACTTGGGACACAGAACAGTATGCGGAAACATGGAGACATAGAGAGGGCTGACTGGCAGCCATCACTGTTTGCCACACCCTAGAGTTTCTCTGAGACCCCGCCCCACCCAATTTACAAACACACCAAGCTGGGCTCAGTGGCTTTTGCATATGGATGGCCTGCCCTCTATCAGCTTAACCTCACAAATTGCAACTGGGTCAGAAAACTCCAAAATTTCCAAACTCCAAGCAAAGAGGAGATATCTGCAGATCTCCCTATAGCTCCTGCTGGGTGGCCTCAGACAGCAGCTGACTTGTAACTCTTTGGAGATCCATGAACCAGTTTACCTAGAGGTCAGTGTAAGATGACACCAGATTTCAACTCCTCACATACATAAGTGACACACTCAAGAGGCACACTCTGTGAGCACCAAATCCCCACTGAAGCAAGTCCTGTCCCATAGGGGTGTCTCTAGCACAGCATTTCCATCAACACAGGGGAGCAGCCAAAATGCAGAGACAAAGAAACTTGTCACAAATGAAAGAAATAGAGGAAATTACATTTCTAGACATAGAGTTCAAAACCTCATTTATAAAGTTACTCAAGAATCTTCTACAAACCACCAAGAAACTTAGTGAGACCACTGAGAAACTTAGTGAGACCTTCAAGGATCTTAATGAGAGTACCAAAAAATAAAAATTAAAAAAATGGAAAAGGACCAGCCAGACACTATTTGAAATAAAGAATAATATACAGAAATCCAATAGCAGACTAGAGGGCCCCAAGAATGAAACAAAAGATTTGAAATATGAGGAAGCAAAAAACACCCAACCAGAAAAACAAAAAGAAAAAAGAGTCCAAAAATGTGAAGATAGTGTAAGGAGCCTCTGGGAAAACTTCAAGTATACCAACATCAGAATTATGGGGTGCCAGAAGAAGAGAGAGAGCAAGATATTGAAAACCTATTTGAAGAAATAATGACTGAAAACTTTCCCTACCTGGTGAAAGAAATGGACTTACAAGTCCAGGAAGCACACAGAACCCCAAACAAAAGGAATCCAAAGAGAACCACACCAAGACACATCATAATTAAAATACCAAGAGCAAAAGACAAAGAGAGAATATTAAAAGCAGCAAGAAAAAAACAGTTAGCTACCTACAAAGGAGTACCCATACAATTGTCAGCTGATTTCTCAACAGAAACTATGCAGGTCAGAAGGGCGTGGTAGGAAATATTCAAAGTGATGAATAGCTAGAACCTATAACCAAGATTACTCTACTTAGCAAAGCTATCATTCAGAATTGAAGGTCAGATAAAGAGATTCACTGATAAGAAAAAGCTAAAGGAGTTCACCACCAAACCAGGATTATATGAAATGCTGAAGAGTATTCTTTAAGAAGAGGAAGAAGAAAATGGTAAAGATAAAAGTTATGAACAACAAAGTGACAACAAATACATGTCTATCAACAAGTGAATCTAAAAAACAAGTGAATAAAGAATCTGATGAACAGAATAAACTGGTGAATATAATAGAATCAAGGGCATAGAAAGGGAATGGACTAACAATTCTTGGGGGGAAAGGGGTGTGAGGGGTGTGAGAAGATATTGGACAAAAATCTTACACCTATGGATGAGGATAGTGATGAGGGAGTAAGGGCATGGGGTTGGGGGTGGGAAATCAGGTGGAGGGGAACTAGAGGGGGGAAATGGAACATCTGGAATAAACTGAACAATAAATATTTATTAAAAAAGAAACATAAAAAAGTATTAATGTATGTGCCAAACAGCAAGCTGAAAAGTATCATATTATACATTGTATTTTTGCTTTAGTCATCGTAATCATGTGGAATTTATGTGATCATTGATTTTGTTTCAGACGGAAACACTAATTTCTTCCTAAATTTACATTGCATATGTTTTCCCTAGCATTTAGATTATTTTACAATCCAAATGCTATCTTTTCCTGTAATATCTAAACAGATGTGGAAAAATAATTTTTTTATCTATCAAAGGATGATTACATTTGAAATATGAAAGAATTAGATACAGTTTTCACTTCAAAGCTTACTTGTTTCAACAATTTGGTTCAAAAACATTGGTAGAGTTCTAATCAACTTGAAACTTCAAGATAATGCTGTTTGTTAACTTTACTAGATGCAGCTCCAGTTTTTTGTTCACTGTTATAAAAGCAATCCTTTTAATTCATTAAGAAAATATCCCTTTCATTAACATAAATAAATGATTGCAATTTAAAATAGAAAAACTTAAGTCAATCCATAAATTCATATAAGACATGTGGCCTTCCCATACTCCTTCATAGTGTCCTCTTCCCTGATCAAAACTTGATTCCAGAAAAGTTGGGGATAAACTCATATATCCAACAGTATAAGTGATAGTAACAGTTCATGTCTTGTGTTTTAAAAGGAAGAAATTTTTAAAAATCTAATTTTGAGATTTATGTTCTCATCAGAATGTTAGGAGAATATTGTAGGGAGCAAGGAGGTCTTAAACCTTAAAACCAAACTGAAAATTTTATTCAGTGGCCTCCCCATCCCTGCTTCCCCACCTGCATTATGGATAATTATGGGTACTTAACATTGCATGAGTCTTACCTAAAGTCCCTATGAACCACATCAGATTCAAGCCTCTCACTGGATCAGGCAAACACCAACAAGCCTCACTTATCTGGACACGTTTAAATCTATGGCCCATGTGCCAGAAACCAAGCATTGTCTTACTAATAGAAAGATGTGGACAGGAGATCAGAAGGCTGGTCAACCTTAATTGTTCTGAAAGGTCAGAGCTAATCACTCACTGTTTAGTTGAAACATAGTTAGCTGAAGCAACCTCTACCTGTTTGTCTCGTGTAAGTTTCTGTTCTTGGAATTTCCTGCCTAAAGGTCATGGGTGTATCCCTTAGTCTTAATAAAAGGGATAGCAAGGCCAGAGCAGAGGGTAGTCTTTCCACAAGAGGAAGGCTCCCACCTGGCCCCCCAATATCGCCAAATTAATACTTTTCTAGTCTCTCTTTTCATTTGCGTGCGGTGCGACCTCCTCCAGAACCCAAACCCTGAACAGGAACCCTGAACCATGCAGGATGTGAAAGAGGTTCCCACACCCATGAAAGTGACATTACAAAACATCAAAAAGAAGGAGATCATCTGACTCAAAGGTTTTTATTTTATTGTATCAGATACCCGCCGCACACTCCCAGCAAGAAGACCCAAATAAACCCTACTGGATTTTGAGGTTGGTCACTGAACATAACGAAGCAGAATATCTTGAAGTGAAAAAAGATACAGAACGAGCAGATGAGATCCGAGCTATGAAGCAAGCCTGGGAGATGGCAGAGCCAGGAAGAGCCATCAAGGTCACTTGAGTTTGTAGAGTTGTACTTTTCGTTTTTGTTACTAGGCTTGGTTGGAAGAAAGAGCCCTGTTGGTGAAACCACATAGTCTTTCTGGAACTCTCTCAGACATTGGCTGACTCGATACTAAGACCACATTTGGACACACTGTCCTGATACCCAGATGACTTGCAAAAGCAAAGCATATAATGGTGCCATGTGTTAACCCAAACTGTGGGTGACCTCATTCTTTTACATAGTCAGGCTTAATACTGTCTATCCTTAACGCTCCCAATTAAGACAGCCTAAAACTGCTTCCATGGGCTTAGGCACATAAAAAGCATGTGCTGCTGCCTAGTAGATACAGGGGTGTGCAAGAGTAGGTTTACAGTTATAGTACAAATACATAATATAATAATTAATAAATAACAATACAAGAATGAACTTTGTTTTGCATACTCACAACTGTACACCTACTTTTGCCCCTTTATACCGCATGCTTTCCTATCCCTACATGTTATGTAAGAACCATTGCCATAGTGAGACAGTATTATCTGCGTGTGTTTCAGGTCCCAACTCAGGGTGACTGAGGCAGATGAAAGCGATTTGGAATCAGGAGATGGGGTTTCAGCGCATTCATTTTAGGAGCACTTCATTAGTTCTCAGAAATGGCTGTCAAAGACATGGATGGTTTAGAAATGGATTTTATTTGATGATTAACAAGTGCTGGCCCGGTCCCAGCTGCCTCATGCGTTCCCATTTCCCTGTGTGTGTTTTTGTTTTTCTTTGGGTCTTGAGCACCTTTAAGATGTCTGTACTGTCTGTTGATCATGTTTGTTCCTTAGGCTTATCAGGCTCGTCTGCATTACCTCAGCCGGTTCATTAAGAAAACACCTGACGTTGAGAGCTCATCTACAACTGTGCCTCTGACAGAAAGCCACTCGAGAGGAGTGGGAATGGAAGAAGGTCAGCGAACCTGCGCCCCTTACCTCCCCCCACCTCGGGCCTCAGGGCCCTGCCTTCCAAAATGATAGGCAGCCATTCATGCTTGGTAAAAAGAAACCATGTCAGAATCTGTTCTCTTAAGGATTGTGAAAAGTCACATACAATCCTATAAAAGATACATATTTATTTCTTTTTCATCAAGCATATGTTTATGTTTCTCATCAAGAAGATATGATTCCCCCCCCCCCTGAATGAGAGATGAAACCAGAAATAAGGGTCTGATCTGGCTAGAAGTAGTAATATGCTAACTTGTTATAAATCTGGCACCTTTTCTAATCACCATAAACATGAATAATGGCAGTTAAGCATCATAGCTATTAAGTCAGTGATTGCCTTGGACATGGAACTGTGAAATGCTAATTATTTTAATACATCAACCCATTGATATATAATATTATTCTCAACTTACCAAGAAGTACAAAGACCTATAATTATTTTCTCAGCAATTCACTAAATTCACAAGATAGCCAGGAACAAACCCAGCATGCAGACAGACCCCTCCATCAGCCCATGTGTCTGGTATCTTCTTATCAATATGTGGTTGCCTCAGTCACATTCCAAAGCATGCTTTCCTACTCTCACATCTTCAGGAGAATAATTTAATAATTGTTATACAAATAATGTTTCTTAACTTTTCTATAAACCATTTAAGCAGTAAATATCACCCTAATTCTGTTATCCTAGGATGGAGCCTGTTCAAAATGCTTCATGTTTAGTATCTCACTTTAACCTATAGCACAAATCTTTAACTATGACACAAACATTACTATTTCTATTTTACAGATAAAGAGACCAAAGCTCAGAGAGTCATCTTATTCTTCCTAAGTCATATATATATATATATATATATATATATATATATATATATAGTGACAACAGTGGGATTTAAAATATTTCTAACTCCCAAAGTACTTACTCCTCTAATTGATTATGTTAAATAATATTAGGAATATGAAGGTGAATAGAATACAGATCTTATTCTTTAAGCTCTAGATTATGATTATTATGTAAATGTGTTATATGTAAAAGAAAAATTGTTGTGCTGGGTGTTTGTTAAAAATGGCAAGGAAGACTTTATTCAAGACTAACTGCAATTGGGAGAGAGATTGAATTCAACTCTGAATATTACAGGGACAAGTGCGAATTTATAGCCAATAGGCAGAGAGTAGAGAGAAAATACTCAGAGGAAAATGAATAGGTCTCAGGAGTCAAGGAAGAGGAACTTGATTAAGTATCAAAGATGAGAGAAAGAGAAGCTCAATTGGTTTTCAAGGGTAAGCGCAAACTATAATAATAAAAGCAAAATATGCTAATTAGACCAGAAGTCCTTCTGAAAGACCTTCTAGACAAAGCCAGGGTGGTGAAGGAAGCCCAGGTCCCAGTTGCTGGAGGGAAGCTGGTGCTGGCAGCTTGTACAAATTTTGTGCATTGGGCCTCTAGTTCCTCAATAAACGGGTTTAGCAGGATTCTTTGCTAAAATTGGAATTCTTCCTAAACCCATGACAAGATCGAGTGGAGATCAGAGCTCGAGTGAAGAGAGCTTGATCTTATCATCCAACATTCATGCAATAAAGGCACAAATCTCAATTCTACAGCTTAACAAATTTTCCCATACGTATGAAAATTCAGAGCAAGATATAAAATACCTAATACATCCACAAAGTCCCCCTCATTCCCCTTCCCCACCATTTCCTTGTTCAAAGTAACTACTAGTCTGCCCTCTCTCACTGGGAATTAATTTTCCTTGTTCTTGAGCTTCATGTATTTGAACTCACACAGTATATGATGCGAGGTGAAGAAAAAGATACGGGTGGCCAATTTGAGAGGAGTGTGAGCATAGGCCTAAAGATTCTCAAATTCAAGTTATTTAAACACTGACCACTGAGGAAGATTTCTTCCCATCATTTGTGATCATTGCTTAAGCTAAGCAGGGCTGGGAGGTCAGGGGTTTAAAAAGTGTATTGCCAGGGTCAGATTGACATTGCAGATCCCTGGTGACTTTTAAAGGGGGAAAGAATACAGATGGGCAAACCGTTCAGGAAAGTACTGCCAGGTAAATTTGTACAGAATATGCACCTATATGTCTCGGTATTTATCTCTCTATTTCTTCTTATTTTCCAAGAAATTTATTCATTCTAAGTTAAACTTCCTTTGGATAATATTGATGCAACCAACATTGACTCCTGATTTTCTCCCTTTTTTTTTCAACATTTCTCCACACTCTTGACTACTAACCTGTTTCATTCAAGCAGAGTATAACACCAGTTGAAACATGGGCAGTTGATAAATAGAGGGAAAATGTCTGCATACTGTGGAAGTTGTGGTAGGTCTTCCAGGTTTTCCTGGGCACAGAGATCTGGAGCAAGGAGAGTAGAATTACAGCTTTAAGAAAAAAAAAAATTCAAATTTTGTAGCTTCACAGGAAAGATCCCTCTCCAGCTCTGTGTTACTAGTATGACAATATGAGACAACTGCCTGCACACAGGGCTTGCTCTCCAGAGAAAGAAGGGCCCATCTATTCACAGTTCTCACACGGGACAGGCAGCACTTCCTCCAGCACCCAAAACAACAGCAGCCCTAGGGTCCAGAAATCCCCTTCATATTGGTAATGTCTCACCTCCACAAAGCTTCTGTTTTCCAGACCCGATGGCTGCTCAGGTCATCCATGTCATCTTCTGAAGTGCCAGTGGTTATTTTTGCCAGTGCTCTAGTTTAGAAGTCACAAAGCTATCAAGTTTTTTTTTTTTTTTTTTTTGCTCCAAACCTGTGATCTCATAGCCTT
>PVJN01016363.1:0-42519 GCA_004026805.1 Lasiurus borealis
TTTTTTTTTTTTTTTTTTTTTTTTTTTTTTTTTTTTTTTTTTTTTTTTTTTGTAATACTCACCTGAGGATATACTTACCGATTTTTTAGAGAGGGGAAAGGAGAGAGAATAAGAAAGAAACATTGATGTGTAAGAGAATATCGACTGGTTACCATCCATATGTATCCAACCAGGGATCAAACCTGAACCCTAAGTATGTGCCCTGATCAGGAATCAAACCTATAACTTTTTAGTGTATGGGACAATGCTCCAACCAACTAAGGCACACTGGCCAGAGCTATTTCTTTTTTGTTTTTTAAAGGGAAAATAATTTTTATTTTATAGTATGTAAAGAACAGAACAAAACCCATTTCCTCATCTGTTACCATCACATAAAATTATTATAAGTATTAAGAAGCTGTATAAAGTATATTTAATGTGAAAGTTCTGAGAACTATTATAATTTATTCAATCATTTATTTTATTTCCCTGGTAATATTATTTTGCTTGGGCTCTGTTTTAAATTTTAAAATTCTGGTTTGAATACTCTAGATGAAAAACTCCTCAGTAATTTAGTATCAACATCTCCGAATTGGACCTAATCATAAGTGGTACTTCCTAGGACCAAAGGTGCCTTCACCCAAGTAAGCTTTTGGAAATGGGGGAGCAGGGGTTGCAAGGTGTGGACTAAGAAGCTTGACTCTACACTCTCAATTAACATATAGTGGAAAAGAATAGACATGGGTGAAGATCGATTTGTAATGTGGATGACAGTGTTAGTATATATCGTAGTACAAATCTGTAGTTTGTGTATAATATAGCATGATTTTAAGTAGTATATAATACATAATTCTATATATAAATGGGTCATTGTGGATGGCATTGCATATCAAATAAAGAATAGGAGAGTCCTCTGCACACATAATGGCATCACTTCCTGGGGAGGGATTCCCTCAGAGTTAATTTGGATATTTTACCTTCCTAGTAGGGAAATCCCAGTTATGGAGAACAACGGTTTAGGCTATCAGAGGCTGATGTTTCTCATGTGTCATATAACTAAACCAGTTTGCACCATTTCCATGTCACCAATAAAAATTCCACTTGTGACTTGCCTCCCATGAAGCCTGTTTGGAGTGGGAGAATAATGGTGAAGTTGATCTGATTTTAAGAATTATATGTTTTCTTCTTATAAAAAATGATGGACATTATGGCATATATCCTCTTACTTATAATCTTTTTTTAAAATATATATTTTATTGAATTTTACAGACAGGAAGGGAGAGGGATAGAAAGTTAGAAACATCGATGAGAGAGAGACATCGATCAGCTGCCTCCAGCACATCTCCTACTGGGGATGTGCTCGCAACCAAGGTACATGCCCCTGACCAGAATCGAACCCGGGATGTTTCAGTCCGAAGGCCGAAGCTCTATCCACTGAGCCAAACTGGTCTGGGCTTATTTATAATCTTTAACGTTATGAGTTAGAATTCTAAAATTTGATTTCTTTGGGAGACCGATAATATCAAGTTTCTGCACCTTTAAAAATTGAGGGTTAAAACTACACTTGGCAAATTCACAAATATGAAAGTCATCTGGTAAGGATCTCTGTGGGTAGCCTGCCAGTTTCCCCTTGGTGATGTGCCTCTCATAATTATGTTGCAGAATATTCCATTTTGAATTGTATTCTCCAAGGCATAACAACATATTACTTGTCCTGTTTTGCAAATATTATTTTAATTCATTTCAGCCCTGATAATAAGCCTTTCTAATGAAACACTAATTGGATTCAAATCTTGCTCTAACTCCTATCCTAGTAGCTGAGCACTTTAGAGCAAATTATCAGTTGTTCATTGCCTCAATTTCTGCACCTGTATAATGGATAAAAAATAGCACATTTCTTTTAGGGATTTTATTAGGATTAATTGGCTAAATCTTAGAACAAGGTCTGCCAGGCAGAAAACTTTACAAGCTTCCGTTAGTATAATTAAGTACCCTTAGACCCTTTACTACACACAAAATCGATTTGCAAATTCTGTCATTTCAATGACACTTATGTCAGTTCTTGCTTCTTGAAATTCATCCACTTGCTTCCATTCTTTCAGACCATATGTAAACTGTTTTCCTGCTTTGCACAATTCTCAGCCTGCCTGAACTGTTTTCCCATCCGATGCCACACTTCCTCTACAGTTATTTTCCTCGACATGCATCTGATCATTACACTTCCTCTCCTCATATTTAACAGTCACTGAGTATTGCTTATTGAGTGAATTCTAAACTCTGCGGAAAGACACTGTAGACCATCCACAATCTGTTCCTAATCTCACTCTTCAGCCTCATTTCACATTATGTCCTTCAACGTTGCTGCAACCTAATTACACTCTTCTGCTGGTCCCCGAGGGCATGGGGTTTTCAGGTGGGAATCGCTGTTTTGCTGTTTTGAGGAGCCTGCACACTGAAATCAGTCTTCCTTAGGTTCAAGCCCCTGTGCTATCACATATTGGTAAGTTACTTAACCTCGTTATATTTTAATTTTCTAACTTTTAAACTTTTAGGAAAACAAGACCAACCTCTTAGCATTAAGTGAGGTAATATATGGCTTTTAGCACTGTGTTTGGCCCTTGTTATGAGATTGGTAAAAGGTACCTGCAATTTTTAGGTTGTTTTTGTTGTTCCCACAGCCCCAAAGGCTTTGACCATTTTCTATGACAATATTTCCATTATTGCTCAACCCCCTGCTATCCCTACAAGTTAGCTAGTGCCATGGCTCTGGAGAAATGGCTTACCTGATGGAAGACTCAGTTTCCTCATCTGTATTATGCTCATAAGGAGTATACCTGTTTTTATTTTTATTTTTTTAAATATATTTTATTGATTTTTCATAGAGAGGAAGGGAGAGGGAAAGTCAGAAACATTAATGAGAGAGAGACATCGATCAGCCGCCTCCTGCACGCCCCCTACTGGGGATGTGCCCGCAACCAATGTATCTGCCCTTGATCAGAATCGAACCCGGGACCCTTCAGTCCGCAGGCCGACGCTCTATCTACTGAGTCAAACCGGTTTTAAAAGGCTGTCATGGGGATTTAATAAGATGATCATGTAGTACGATGATTATCCCCCACAATAAGTGTTCAGCTTATAAATTATTGCTAACATTATTATTGTCAGCAGAAATAGGATTTGAACTGAGAGAGGAGTGAGGGTAGAAGACATAATAATTCCTTATTTCTCTATGTACTATAGGAATAAATATAAGTGTCTCATTACTATACAACAGTGGTAAAATAGGTATTGGGGAAACTGGGACACTGGCTGAGATTTGGCAATGTACCAAATGAATGCCAAAATGCCAACACAATTTCCTCAAGACAACTGAGAAAAAGGCAGCGTTACTTATTGTTTTTAGTTAAATCCTAGGAATCTTTCAGAGATTAAATAAAATAAAATAAAACTAGTCAAAATAATCCTGAAATAAAGCAGTGTGTGCTTATATAGATAAGATGGTAAGTCGTTTCCCTTGCTATCTCTATTATATCTTGTAATTTGTATCATTGAGCAGTGAGATTCAGCTTTAGAATCACCTCTTGATATCTTACCATTTGAATATTTTTCATAATGATTTAGGTAGGTAACAGACATCTGACTCGAGGAACCAATTTCATTAATTCTCCTTAAGCTATTTCTATGATGAATCCATTTTCTCTCTAATATAACTCCTGTAACAACACACCTCCCTACATTTTAAGGAGAAACATTTTTTTTTTTTTAATTTTCTTTCTCTTCCCCCGACACTTGTTGAGATGACAAGAAGAGGCTTTCAAAACATGATCAAAGAGTCACATGGTCTGCCTGTTCCGTAAAGCACAGAGATTTGGTTCCATCCCAGGTCTGCTAATCCACATTTCTGGGAGTGATGGGGCTCAAAATTTAAATTTTACAAGGTTTTATGGATGATTATTATACACATTAAAAAGTGAGAGCTAATGAATTAGATTGGTGCTATTTCAACAAATACATATTTATACATTTATTATTACTTCAAACATTTTTATAAGAGAACATAAATACATTCTGGATGTTACTTCTTTATAGTTTGCGATGGCCATTGGAGTTCTTAGAATTTTAATATTATGTTTCTGAAGCCAGCTTGGGTTAACAATTCAGTACTGTTTTATTCCATAAAGTATTATTCAGTTTTATACTGAGTCACAGTGCTGCCTCAGCAGTTTGAGCTACTTTGCAAAGCAATTATAGATGTCACAGCTGCAGTAAGTATCCTTTGAAGCTAAAGCATTTCTCTATAATCAGAGGTTTCTGTTACAAGTACCTTTGAAAATGCAGTCAGGGTTCTTGTATGTCGGGTCTTTCCCTTTACCTGATGTTATCAATATGTGTAACAGGTGTTTCATTTTATGTATCCTTAACAGCACTAAATAGTTCATTCCTTTACATTTCTTTGGCATTATTTATGTTTTCCCTTTTTTTTGATGTCTTGAACCCAACTTCATTGTATCAAGAGTGTTCCCCATTTTAGCCTCAAAATAAGTTCATTACTTCAGAGACTCACCTGCTACCTGAACAAGCAGTACTTGCTTGTCTAGCCATATTCTATAGGTTGAAATTTTTTAAGTTTTGTTCAGTGAATCAGGTCAAATGGGAGCAGTCAATCCCTCGCCAGATTGCTTATAACACACAAACAAAACACTGCCACTTTTCACCTCCTTCTGTCCCAGAGTCCATTTTTGCCTGTCAAGGGTCTATTAATTCTTCAAGACCTAGTTCAAATATCTTCTCTGGAAGTTTGTTCTTTCTTCTATCATAGCACTTACATCATTATATTCTCTGACCCTTTCTTGCCTTCTGCCTGTCCATGGCTAAATTTTTGCTTTGAGTCAAAAACAGTGTTCAAATTCATATATAGTCTTCCTAACAAAGCAGTTAGCACACAAAATAGATGTCTGTGCTGACTTGAATGAACTTGAATTTGTATGTATGTATTTTAAGGGTATTCTCCACATTAAAAATAAATAAATAAATAAACACAAGTCAAACTATTAAAAAAATACCTATAGCCAAAAGCTCATTTAAAAATATTATCTGATTATTGATTAAATACTCATAGGAGTATAGAATAAATTAAAGAGTGAAACAATAATAGGTTTAAATAATTTCCATATTCCACATATTATTATTTCAATGAATAAAGTGTGATATATCTATTTCAAGTCATCTTAGTTGGCTTTTTATCTTTGGATTTTTCACTTTGTTGTTTTCTGTCTATAATTCATTGATTTCAAAAAAACAAGTTAACATCCTACTTTGTTTTATCTGATTAGTCCTTATGTTGGTACAATGAAATCCTCATATATGAGAAGATCAAATCATATGATCTAACATTGGAAAAATATGTTTGATATTGAAGTTGAAATTCATGATTTATAATATCTGTAATAATAAGAAAAAAAATTGATATTAACATTTTGGCCTTGTTATTTGCACATCTGGAACTCAAATATCAAGACCATCATCGTCATGCACTAGAAGAACAAATAGCTCTCTAGGAGAAAAGAAAGATGACGATCACATATATATTCAGTAAAGGAATGGGTGGGGATATAGTGTTCCCTTTTCCCATATGTTATCAGTTACTTAGCACACATACTGAGTGGCCAGATTGTGATGATCTCTGAATGCATAATATTCTGGCTACTCAGTGTATATCCTATATAATAAAAGGCTAATATGCAAATTGTCCCCTTGACCAGGAGTTTGAGGAGCAGGCAGGCCAGCCAACCACCCATGTACCCTCCCCCTGGCCAGGCTGGCTGGACCCCATTTATACACGAATTAATGCACCGGGCCTCAAATATATGAATCTACATTCAGAGATCATAATAGTCTGGCCACTCAGTATATAATGTCAGCAGATTCTTCAGAGAAAGTAATACCTTTAGTGTATACTTATTAAGAGCCAGAAGTAGAAAAGCACCTTATGAGGGCCAGCTTTGTGTGAAACTGAAAACCAGTGCAGTGAGGATACCTAAGGAAGAGCCACAGCTTACTCCAGAGCATCTGCCAAGTGTATGCAGAGGACATAGTGAGAAGATTCAGTAAGTGTATGTGAATGGGCAATCCAACCAAAGATGAAAGCATTGACTAGCAAGAAGTGGAGTATTTACTAAGTTAATGTTTATTCACCTCCTGCATCTTGCAACCTTTTTTGGGAGCCCATATTCCTGGGTGGACGCTAAGCAGAGTGGAGAGTCAGTTCTGAGTAATTTTAAGTGTAGACGCTTCTGTTAGTCTTGCAGTTTTCTGGCTATAATTGTACTATTCGTAGCTTAGTCTGTGAAAATACTTGATACTAATGTTAATCTAAACTTAGGCTAAGTGGGAAAATGTATATAGGTTTTTCTGTTTTGGTTTTATTCACTTTTTTTTTTCTGTGACTCATTCACAAGGCCTTTAACTAAATAGCCAAGAATACTTCTAGCAATACAAAGGCATACTTCCAATCTAAGATTCTGTTGTTCCACAACTGTTTTTACTCTTCCCCAAGGGAAGTTAGCTGTAATAAGAAACTAGCTGTAACTAGCTAGATGTAATTAGAAAGTATCATTTTTCTGTGATTGCATTTAAAGAAAAAAAAAGCAATCTTAGAGACTTCCACATTCTAATAATTTAAAAATATAACTTTTAAGCAAAGATGATTTTCACTATATTCTAAAATATTGATAATATTAACCATCGGAATGTTGCCAGAATTCTCTAGATTAATTTAGATGTTTCTCCATGGCTTGCAGATGTACTACTAAATGCTTGGGTTTTCCAATGACTAATCATTTCCATCTGCCCTTAAACACGCTCCTCCATCTCTTTTACAGTCATCCAGGGATTTTCAAAGCTATTTTCTCAATCAATTGTATAAATGCCACACAAAAAGTCATTAAATTAAGGCACAGTTTCAAACAATAACTTTGGCTTTAACACATGATGTTTTATATTTTTCTCTTTAAGATGTAAATTCAAACCTTTTAACAAGCACAAACACATGAAACATGCATTGGTTTTTGGAAATTAAAGACAGAAAAAAGTTAAGATGAAATAGAGGAACAGGTCAGAACCTCAAAATCAGAAAATAGCCCTAAGCAGTTGCTAAATGGGTAGAACATCACCCCATGGACTGAAGGGTCCCAGGTTTGATTCCAGGCAAGGGCACAGATCTTATTTCAGTCTCCATGCCAGCCTTGGTTGGATGGTGAGGGAGGCACAAATCAATGTGTCTCTCTCATATTGATATGTCTCTCTCAAATTCATGTTTCTCTCTCTATGTGTTTTTCCCCCACCCTTCAATTCTCTCTAAAAAATCAATGGAAAAATATCCTCAGGTGAGGATTAACCCAAAATAAATAAATAACTAAATAAAAAATGGGACATTATATGCTCAGAGGACCAGTAGAATTGATGTCCGTGTCTGTGAGTGATTCTTTCATCAATGGAGAGTGTCCAGAAAGGAAGATGAGAGAAAGTAAACCAGGGACTGGGTCTGTATACCACACCTACAAGAGAGCTGTGTCAGAAAATCTGATATCTATTTGTCTTGGATAGAAGCATGTAAATGTCACCCATTGTATTAGGGAGTCCTTTGAAACCCACTAAATGCATATGTAGATTTAATAAAGACCGTCCATATCTGCTTTCTTTTCTAAAATTTGCATGTTAGGCCCTTATAAGACAACAGTGAGGCCTAGGAGACTGAATTAAAAACTAATCATAATTGATGATTATGTAAACTATTTGGAAAAAATGTTTCTGTGTTAGTCAAGGTAAGCTAGATTGTGCTATAGAAATAAACAGTATTAACTCTCGGTCTGTGGCTTAATTCACACCCACCCCCTTTTTCATATGTAGGTTTGTAAGGTGTGTGTATACACTCAGTCAGTGGTAACCACACCACAGCAGGTCTATTAGTAAGTGACTTTTCAAAGCAAATGTTTTTTATGGTATAGATCTACAATCCAGGCTTCTTCATGCTTATGGTTTATTCTTCTCAATATGTGGGCTTCTTTGTCACCAGACCAGAGGACAAGATAAAGGTATTTCTTTCTATGTATATATATATTTGTATGTATGTATGTATGTATGTATGTATCCATCATCCACCTACTTATTGCCTATGCATCTTTCACCCATTTTATTTGTCTGTATGTTTATTCATTTTAGGTGTAATCATACCTTTAAAGATAGAGGGAATTTGGGGAATGACAATATTTTTTTCTACCAAATGTCATTGGAATAATTTTTATACTATCCTGAAACATCTTTAAAAGTTCTTTTCCCTGTTGACGTGGATCTCAGATCTAATGCATTCATCGATTTAAGCACTTAGTGTCTCCAAGTTGTGCTGTGTCATCTGGCTTCTGTGCGCATGTGCTTTAGTGGGACAGTTCCCTGAACCATCTTGGCTTCTACAGTGCATGCCTTGCAAAGGAATTTCTCCTCCTGTTTCATTCCTCCCTTATTTCCACCCCGCCCCCCAATCCTGGAATGTCCTCCAGAGATTAGGAAGCCATTCCTCCTTGCTGGCTAGGGGATTGGTCTGTTTGGCAAAACATTAGCTGTCCCCTATTTGATCAGGCTTAAATCTGCATCCATTTGCTCCCCTCCTTCATTCATAACTAGCCAGCTAGTTATGCTAACATCACTATGGCAACATTTTTTCTCATATTAATCTTATAGTCTCCAGATCATCTTGTTCACATTTTCTAAGTCTCCCTTTATCCATTGGTCTCTGCAGATTTTGAGATAGTGAAGAATATGCTGAATAAAACAGATGGTGTGGCATTGTCAGATCGCTGTCTTTGCAATTGTTTAGGAACAATTGATAAACAATATTCTGTGCAATTCATTTTGTCCTTCCATTTTATCTTTTCCTGCCATTACAATCTTGTTTTTAATATCAAAGAAAACAAAGTGATAGAGCAGATTTAGAGAGAGCTATTATTCAGAGGCTCGTGCTTCATGATCCATAATAAGCTTTTATACTTATTGATATTAAGTGTACCTGGTATTTTCTGCAGTTAAGAAAAACTAACTAGCAAGTGAAAACTAAGAGAGATTAAAAACTATAAATTAGATGCATATATAAGATCAGGGAGAAAAGGTGATAGGTAAGAATTTAAAACTGAGCCCTTATTACATCACAGATACTGAGGTTTTAAATAATGTTTATAAATTCTAATAAATTAAAAAGTCACTAGTTCAGTCACAATATGTTCTCTTCTCTTCAAAGTCCTTGAACTGTCCATTTTTTACCTGTTGTCAATAGAGATTATTCTAGAGACATGGGAATTTTGGACTGGAACATGCAGTGTTCCCCTGGGCAGGATGGTTTCTCCGGATTCTTTGTCGAGTCGAAGAATGAAACCATGGGTGGAAGATAGTATAGCAAATGTGGAAATCCATTAAAGAATGAGTACAGACTCCCACATGGTGAGGGAGGGAAGAAATCTCATAGAACAGACTTCCATGTGGGGAAGGGGAAAGAATCCCCCCAAGTTCCCATTTCCAGGTTTATAAATGCTATTGTTTTTGTGCCTCAATATTGTGCCTCTGATTGGCCACTATTCTTCTTTGGCTTGGACACTATAGCAACTCCTTAGCTCAAAGGTCAAAACTCACACGGGACATATGAGGCCCTCCTTTTTTATTTTGTAAATATAGATCTTTGGCTACTCCCAGTTCCCTTACCTTATGGAAATGTAACTTCTGCCTTTCCTTATCTTATGGAAATGTAACTGCTGCCTCTCCCAACTTCTCTGTCTTAATGGAAATGTAACCTTTATAACTCTGTAGCCCTGTGTTTCTTTCATGGACCCCCTTAATTTAAAAAATCCCCTAAACCTGCCTATTTCAGTCCTAAAAATTCCTATTTCAATAGCATTTATCATACCTTTTCTATTTTTTTTTTCTTAATGATGTAAAAGGTTAGGTAAAATGAGGAAACATTTCTCTTATTCTTAGCCAACTCTACACCTTTTAGTGAATTAGGAACATCCAAAATTCTACCTAATCACAATTAAAAAAAAAAAAAAGGACATAGGTGTTCACAGGAAGAGACAATGTATTTAAACTTTATTTTAGTGAAATGTTATACTTAATAAGTATTTAATCTATTATTGTCTTTGAGACAGGCAGAAATAGAATATTGGTGACCAGCTATAATTGTAAGAAATATTAATAATACTCAATTAACTTTGATTGTTTTGTTCTGAATAAAGAAGGCACATTCAAACCTGGCTGGGAGTAGCAGGTGGGACCTGTGAGCTGACCTGAAAATGTAGCCCATCTTTCCCATCAAGGAGCTGCCCATTATTGATATAGGTATTTTAAGGGAATGTAGGCAGGTTTAGAGAATTTTTAGAATTAGGGGTCCATGGAAAAAACACAGGGCTACAGACTGGGAGAAGGTATATTTCCATAACACAAGGGAGCCAAGCACAGTTACATTTACATAAGACAAGGGAACTGGGAGTAGCCAAATGGTCGATATTTACAAAATAAAGAAGGAAGAAAGCCCAGAAGGAATAGGAGCACAATGAGGGAGGAGGGCATCACTTGTCCCATGGGATGTTTGACATTTGAGCTCAGGAATTATTATAGTAACACATTCAAAAGGGAATATTGATGAATCCAAAGGGATATCATGACACAGAGATTGCAGACTTTATAAACCAGGGAAAAAGGAACTCTGTGGAACCCTTCCCCCTTGCAACATGGGATTGTGTGCTGTGAGATTCTCTCCCCCTCCCCATGGGGAAGTCTGTACTTGTTCTTCAATAAATATCCACCTTTGCTATACCATCTTCTGTCCATGGATTCATTCTTCAACTCCTAGGGGCAAAGAACCTGGGAAACCATCCTGCCCAGGAGAGCAACGTGTGTTCCAGTCTAAAAATTTCATATCATTATCATAGAAAGATTAACCGCCTTGTTGCAGAAACCAGAGCCCCCAGCACTTTGAAGACCCCCCTTCCAGTCTTTGCATACCTGTAGGCTTTTGCAAATCCCTAACCCCCATTACCTGTAAACTGTTCATTTGGCATTCCTTTTTATTTTTTTTTAATATGTTTTATTGATTTTTTTATAGAGAGGAAAGAAGAAGGATAAAGAGTCAGAAACATCAATGAGAGAGAAATATTGACCAGCCACCTCCTACATGCCCCCTACTGGGGATGTGCCCACAACCAAAGTACATGTTCTTGACCAAAATTGAACCTGTGGCCCTTCTGTTCACAGGCCACAGCTCTATCCACTGAGCCAAACCAGTTTTCGCTGGCATTCCCTTTTGCCTATTTCCCTGTGTAATCTTTGTCCTTCTACTCAATATAAGCAGCTGGCTTATGGTGTGGGACAGGGCAGATTTTTGTGGATGACCTGTTGCTCTCCCATACTGCCAGCAGTATTGGAATAAGCACTCAGATATGATGTAACCCTGTCTCTGCTTAATTGGCTCAAGTAGTGACAGGCATCCTGGACCCATTGATTGTCAGGTTGCATCTTCTTACAATAATATATTGGATAAGTTATTCATTGACAGTAGCATTAAAATTCCTGACCTTCAAAGGTCTTGCACAGAAATAAACACATCCACCGTGATACCTTATGTTGCCCCATCTTGCTTTCTAGTAGGATAAATAGTCTTTCTCTTACATCTGTAGTGATTAATTTTTTCTCTGAAGCATGAAATGTAACTATAGTAAAATTAGAGAGCATCACCTAAATGTGTTGTAATTGACCATGAAATTAGCAATTTTCTACTAAAAATACCTGCAGTGTTTAATATACTTTTTATACATCTTACTGAACTGGAAAGAGTTAAGATTTGGAGTTTAGATTAAACGATTAAAAGAACAATTTTTAAAATCCCACATTATTCCTTTACTGTCTTAATACTTTTTTACTAAAGGAAATTAACTGTTAGATGCCATGTTTAATCGTTTCAATTTGTATTAATTAAAACTGAGTTTGTAATCCCTAGCTGAAGCTTTGCTAAAATGTCATGTGTCCTAATGAATATGTATGGAATAAAATACAGCATAAATTTGACAAGAGTTTTTTTCCACAGTACTGGTATTCTGGGCTTTTGTGGAATTGAATGCTCTTTTGCAGTTGACGACATTGTCAAAGACACAATGTTCACAGTGTCAAACTGTCTATTTTAATGGATAACTCCAGAGGGTGATGATAGTTGTGGGGAACAAACAAATGAAATGGAAAGTTTTACGTAACAAAGAGGGATTGGAAGTGTAGTTGTCAGTCATCCTTACACTCCTCACAATGGGATATTTTACTGTGTGTATTAGAAACCTAATAACAACCTGCTTTCACCGAGACCCAATTACTTCATCATCCTCCTGAAAGAAATTATCTTAATTCCCTCTGCCTTTACCTAAATGCAGGCCTGTGTAGCTTGCCAAGACGGCCATGGTGATCACTTGCTAAACACTTCCTTCTTCAGGTTATCTCCATCCTACCCATTCTCTGCACTACCTCCAGAGCATATATCCTTGATCATGTGATTTTTCCCAATTAAAATGCTTCAGTTAGAAATCGGCTCTTGGGGTCCTCTTTACCATGAAAGAAGGCACCCCCACACACACGCGAGTGAAGACTGGAGGTAGTTAGGATTAACTCTTGAAAGGAAGCATCCTAGAGACTCTGAAGCCTGGAATCATATAAAATATAGGAGGACTGGCTACTCAAATCAGAATAATGAATTTAAGTGGTACCTACATGGTCAAAGCTCACCCTTCTTTTTCCATTGAAATCTGAGATCAATGTTGATGTCTGCATGGCTGCAGAACAGATTATACTTTCTAGACAAATTTGGGAGTACAGAAACATAGTATTTCTGATAGTTGCAGTTTCCCCACAAATTCCATACAGTAAATGTCTTTATATTGAGATTCACTGGTTCACACATTTTCCCAACCCTGTAGCTATACATAGATTCTAATTTGCCTTCTGTGCATGTCCCCACACTTAAATATGAGTTAACAACATAGGTTCACTGGATATGTAAGGAATGTTTCCAACATGAAAAACTGAGACCAAAACAATAAGAAGAGTAAAATGAACTTGTAGGAACAATCATAATTTTAAAAAGAGAAAAGTTTCTAAAGACATATATTATGCACATCTTCAAAATCCTCAGAGTTAAATGAATCTATTATACTCATGTACTAGTGGAATGTAATGAAAATAAAATATCTTGAGGATTGTAATATGTTCTTTAGTAGAAATTATTGTTTACACTTCCTCCTGAGTAGCAAGACTCAATTTATATTAAAGACTAGAATCTCCAGTGTTCTCTTTGGACAGCTGTGCCCATGTGAATACATTTTGATCAAAAATATGTACACAGAATTGTTGCTTAGTGATTTGGGGAGAAGCTGCTTTAATGAATTAGTTGAAGTTTAAAGGTATAGTAGGTAAGCACTGACTGTGTTCAACAAAAGCAATAAAGTATATAACTCTATGACAGGTTATAGAGTTTAAAAAAAAGCATGATCCTGACTGGGTTGCACAGTGGTTGTTTTTATTGCTCTATGCACCAAAAGGTCACTGATTAGATTCCTGGTCAGGACACATGCCAGGTTGTGAGCTCAATCCCCAGTAGGGGGCATGCAGGAATCAGTCAATTGATGTTTCTCTCCCTTTCTATCTCCCTGTCTATAATTGATGGGAACATATTTTTTTTTTTAAACAAAGAAAGCAGGAATATTTGTTTTGTGCAGAATGAAGAGATAAACGATAAAGCAAGCTACATCACCTTTAGCCATTTTAATCCATGTACATGCACTTTTTAACATGTATATTATTTTTTTTAATTTACAAATGTAACAAGAATTCCCAAAGTTCAGCGTTCTTTTTATAACTTTCACTTAGATTTCAGAGATAAATGAGATAATACAGAAATTGTTTTTCTCTGACTTCTTTCACTTAGCATAATGCCCTCAAGGTATATGCATGCTATTGCAAACAGCAATTTCCTTCCTTATCATGGCTGAGTGTTATTTTATTGGTTTGTGTGTGTGTGTAATCTTTTATACATCAATTGACACTTGGGTTGTTTCCATATAATCATTATTGTGAATAATGCTGCAATGAACATGGGGGAGATCTCTTCCGATTCTGTTTTCATTTTCTTTGGATGTAAACCCAGATATCAAATATTCACACACTAGAAAAATGTGGTTTGCCTCAGAGATAAGCTCTCTGGAATGCTTTCAATCCATAGTAGAAATTGATACTAAAACTGCATATCCAGTGTCCACCAACCCAATCAAAAGCACTGATAGCAGTGAGAGTCTGTTTCTGACAGATCATCACTTAAGCTCCACACAGGTTCGACTTTGATCCTTTGTATTTTGACCACAAATGCATCTGATTGCTTTCACTCTGTGAACCCCCAAAAGTAATCTTAACATGCTTCATCTAGTCAGATATTGTGTTAGAAACTGTGGAGTCTAAAAAAGAATATGTAGACATGGTCCCGACATGTAATTTTAGTGACAGTAGCATACTTATTGATGCTGCCTGTTTTTAATAATATTGTAAAAAGAAATTAAAACAGAATATTTTATTTTTATCATAGAAATGAAATTTAAAACTTTAATTCTTAGATAATTAATGGAACTGATTAATAGAGATAATTAAAATAAGACCTTATTTTTAAAGCAATATATCAATTCTCAAAAATAAACTTTTTAAAAATTTTTATTTGAGTTTCGTTATCTTCACCATACCAGGATTAGATTTAGAGTCCGTTGTTACTTAAAGAAAGGAAAAAGATAGTGGGAGTAAAAATGAGGAGAAAAATGGCTTCAACAATTTTGTGTCTAATGACTTGGGTTATCTCAAATGTGCAAAATTTTTTACACTCAGAAAAATATTACTCATAGCTAGCATATTTAATTCCAGCATTAACATCCTTTTACAGTAATGCTGAGATTAAAATTGTAACATGTATAAGGAAAGTAAATAAATTTGTTATAAAATATGTCAAATGGTTAAATAAAATAGTTCATTTTTATATCATATACACACAAATGTACATTTGTAGCTAAATAGTTAGATGATAGATATATAGCTATGTAGCCAGTTATCTTCATATCCTTTTGAAGATTATTCTTCAAAAGGAGAAAGAGCTAAGAATAATTGTGTCACATAGGAATTTTGAAGTAAATGTGTGAATAAAGGTGATATTCAGGTGTTCAAACTGAAGAACAAGCTGACAATAGGCATGTGGTAATGTTAATATTAAGAATGAATGCATAGGCCCTCATTGCTTTGGCCTGCGGACTGAAAGGTCCCAGGTTCGATTCCAGTCAAGAGTACATGTTAGAGTTTCCGACTTGATACCCAATAGGGGGTGTGTAGGAGGCAGCCAATCAATGACTTCATGTTATCATTGATGTTTTTATCTCTATCTCCCCCTTTCTTCCTCTCTAAAATCATTAAAAATACATTAAGTAAAAGAGTAAATGCAAAAAGAGTTCAATAGAGCTTCAGCTTTAATTCTTCTAGTTATAAATCACTCTAAGCCTTCATATCTTTGTCTGTAATGTGTAACAAACTAAAGTATTTTCGCTAGAATGTAAAATTGAGGCTAGAGTTACTTTGTTTTACTCAATGTTACAGCCTAGAACTAGAACAAAGACTTGTACATAAGAAGTGTTGAATGAACATTATTTTTTAAATATATTTTATTAATTTTTTACAGAGAGGAAGGGAGAGAAATAGAAAGTCAGAAACATCTATGAGAAAGAGACATTGATCAGCCGCCTCCTGCACGCCCCATAGTGGAGATGTGCCCACAAGCAAAGTACATGCCCTCGACCAGAATCGAACCTGGGATTTTTCAGTCTGCAGGCCGACGCTCTAATCACTGAGCCAAACCAGTCTTGGCTGAATGAACATTATTGAATAAATGAATCAAAATCAATGAATCAATCCATCAATGGATGCCTTTCACAGAAGGATTGAGTTGATCTTTGCTACTGTGCCTACCATATAAGCACACCCACTAAATATAATTTCTATTATAATTCTTAACTATGATAATTAATAATGTAGTTTCTAGGTCTATGTTATAACCAACATAGGCTTTATAAAATTGGAGCTCCTGCCCTTTGTAAAATTTGAAGTATTTTCCCTTAAAATTGACCATGGGTTATATTCGAGATGAAGCTAATATAAATACAGAATTTTGTTTGATATGATACGTTACAAATGCAGAGACAATGTGAATAAATATCTGAAGAAAAAGAAGGGGTAAGATATCCATTAAAAAGTAGCTGTCCTATTGTAAACATTGCTAAAGATAAATTGATAAATCTATAAAAATTATGTCTGCACAGTCCTTTCTTATGTGAAGTTAAATAGTCTAGTTTGTCACATAATCTGTAGTGATTCTTAAGCCAATGGCAATCTGATAAAGATGTCAGTGTAACAAGGACAATTTGGTGTAAGGAAATAAAACATTTTTCAGCGTTTCAAGCAATTTGACATCTTCTGTTACAAATGAATCTGAACAAAACATATATGTAGGAAGCTCTTAAAGAAAAATATTTTAAAAAATATTCCTTACTTTTTTTAGAGGGAACATCTTTAAAAAACATGATATGTATAACAAAATGTAAATGAGTAAGAGCTACATTAGCAATGATTATGATATTTCAGTGGACATCTTGTATCAAAATGTTCCTGTGCTTCACTCATTCTAATGATTTGATAAAGACTTGTCCAGATAACCCTTATCTTCTTTCTTTTCTGAAACCCTCTAACACTTTTAGGCCCTAACACCCATATTCATTTTAATAATGTTAAGTTATAGTCATGTGTTAAATAATGACAGGAGGCTTTACTAATATAGGTAGACACTGGCAGGCTGATGGTGAGAATGGCTGATTTAATGCACTAAAGACAAAGCATCATACCAACAACGCCGTATTAGCATGACACTCAGCCTAATTTTTTCCTGAAGCACATAAAGTTTAAATTTGATCATCTCTTAGAATTACAATGAGGCTTGCGAACTTAATGTGAGAATCCCATTTCAACTGCATTCAGTATTTTCAATTCAGAAGTAATTGATTTTTCATCTCCACTCGGAAGCATAAAGCATGAGAGAAAATAGATGCATCGCCATAAAACCAAGGAAGTGTGTGGGAACATATTGAAAAGCTTGATAAAAATTAAGATAAAAACTTTGAAGCATTAGTAGCTGCCTTGATTATGAAAGGCGTCATTTGGGATTTTATTGTTTCTTTTTTTACTGTGGGTGCAGTTCTCAACTTGGCTTGGTTCTTTCTGTGGCATTTTTCTATACTAGAGCTATTAATTGATTAATTAAGTATCTATCCAATAGTGAGTTATTAAGCAATGATTATTTCAAATCCCTGTGCTAGCTTCTTGGCAGAGGTGACAGAATTCAACAAAATAAATGGCATGTGCTCTCCATGCCAAAGAGCTTTTGTTCTAAGGGACAAGCAGACACATGTGATAATATAGGATGACATTTGGATTCTTGGATAGTCACATATTTACTTTCCAGTTTGATCTTACTAATGAATTCTGATGATTGCCTGACACTTTCTTTTATAGACAATAGATTGAATTGAATACCAGCCTTCTGGGCTATTTTATACTAATTCCTACGTATTTTAAGATACATAAATTTGTCTTATTTTCTAGTTTTAGTCTGAGCTCTGATATCAGATATCTCTTTTTGAATTTATATCTGTTATCAATCTTAATATAGAAGTCAATCAATATCAATTTGTATTGATTAATTTCTATATCTACTCTTACATTGAACTGTCATGCCTTTGTTAGATTATATAATCTGAGTAAAAATTGTTTAAAATAGGGAAAATATCCTTGAGGTTAGTCATAACAAATAGTTGAATATGAATGAATGGAAATGTATTTGGAAATATTATGTTGTGAAAGTAGTTTCTGAAAAACATAATTAATACTGTACTTAAATTTTTATGAGTAAACAAGGTATCCAAAAGCTTAGCTCAATGAGAAGGAAATATAAAAGATAGTGTATGAAAGACAATTTGTACTCTTTACATTAAAAGTCACCTAAAGTTAAAAACAACAACTTTTTTCATAACTTATGAAAGAATAGATGCATTAGGGAGATATAAAAATTGACTTCATTCAAAGTAAAGCAGAGAAGAAAATAAATGAGCATGTCACAAGTGGAAATTGGGTTATGTCTCATGGTAAAAGTCAGAGAAATGTTCAATTGTCTATCAAAAGAGAAGGTGTAGATATAAGAAATAGTACAGTAATAAGAGAGCATTTTTAGTTATGTAATACCAACAGGTCATGGATGGACCAATAAAATAAAAGACAGTATAGGTAACACGACACTTAAATATTTTTATTACTTTCTTGCTTTATCATGATTTATATTTTAATTAAATATCCCGATTAACTATTAATCAGTATGTGAGATTGGAAATAGTGAATTAGGAAGAAAAATGCATTAGATTTACTATCAACCTAGACTTCAACTCTTCCCTACTTCATTTAATTCAGTTTTCTTCTTTACATTTATATACATCTTCATCATCCATCTTGTATTTTTTTTTTTTTTGGAAAGTAGTTCACTGTGCAATATAAGCTTTAAGTAAATCCTCTAAAGGCTTTAAATAGAATTAAATAGAAATTTGAAAAGAAAAAAAAATGCTCATTTGTTAAGAGAAAGAGTCTAGAGGACAGAAGAAAATTGAACAAATCCCCAAAAGAGTGTATTTATTCCCAAATAGAAAAATACAGAATTTCTTTGAATCAGTCAGATTGATTGACACTGCTTCCCCCCTGAGAAGTCGACACCAGTCCTTTCATGTCAGATGGGTAGCTGTGACACTGGATTACCCCTTTCGGACCTCTGTCAACCTGGCAATAGATTGCTGACCTTCGGTTCACTGAATATCTCCAACTCTCATGTTCACTGAGAGCGGGTATGAGGCTTCCAATCAACCTTGTTGACTCTCCGACCTGCTATGTATGTAGTGCCAGTGCTCTGACATTGCTCATCACACTGTTGAGTGTGTTGCTTCCATTATTGTAGACCCTGCCGGGCACAGCCTTTGTACATGTACCGGAAGAGCACCAAGGTCACAGCATCCTATCTATCAACTTAGGACACCTGACTTTAAAATAATGCTACCAATACCTGTGCAATAATCTAAGCAGAATGGGAAAATGTTGAAGTGACACTATAACACTAGAGACACAGGGTTTAGAATTTTCATAACAGTAAAACAAGAAGCAACAAATGAACTAGAAAAAGTGACTTGTGCAAATAGAAGAAATTTCAGGATCTTATTTGTCACTTTCTGTTTCTTCTTAATTATCCTAGAGGCCCAGTGCAGAAAATTCATGCACAGGGGTGTATGTCCCTCAGCCCAGTCTGCACCCTCTCCAATCTGGGACTCCTTGAGGATGTCAAACTTCCCATTTAGGCCTGATCCCATTAGGAATCCAGGGCTATTGGCTCCCAACTGCTCACCTGCCTGGCTACCTGATTGCCCCTAACCATTTATGCCTGCCAGCTTGATCACCCCCTAACCACTCCTCTGCCAGTCTGATTGATGCCTAACTGCTCCCCTGCCAGCCTGTTTATCCCTAACTGCCCTCACCTACAGGCCTGGATCCCCCCAAAATGCCCTTCCCTGCAGGTCTCATCACCCCCAACTTCCCTCCTCTGCCAGCCTGGTCACCCCTAACTACCCTCCCCTGCAGGCTTGATCGCCCCCAACTGCCTCCCTTACAGACCTGGTCCCTCCCAACTGCCCTCCCCTGCTGGCCATTTTGTGGCAGCCATCTTGTGTCCACATGGGGGAAGTCATCTTTGACCACATTAGGGCAGCCATCTTGTGTGTTGGAACGATGGTTAATTTGCATATTATTATTTTATTAGATAGGATAGAGGCCTGGTAAACAGGTGGGGACCAGATGGTTTGCCCTGAAGGGTGTCCTGGATCAGAGTGGGGGTTCTCTTAGGGTGTGGGGCGGCCTGAGTGAGGGTCTGTGGTGGTTTGTAGGCCAGCCATACCCCCGGTGACCCAAGCAGAAGCCCTGGTATCAAAAAAATTGGTTTCCTTCATTGCCAAGGAAACCCAAGCCTCCTGCTCTCTCCATGGCTGCAGCCATCTTTGTTGGGTTAATTTGCATATTTGCTCCTGATTGGCTGGTAGTGTGGATTGTGGGTGTTACAGAGGTATGGTCAATTTGCATATTATTATTTCATTATAAAGGATAATAAAAGCCCAATATGCTAAGTGTCCAGTCGTCCATTCAATCAATCAAAGCATAATATGCTAATGATATTCTAAAACTGCTCAATTGCTTGCTATGATGTGCACTGACCCACAGGGAGCAGAGAGTTGTCCAGTTAATCAGTTGCTATGATGTATACTGACCACCAGGGAGGAGATACTCCAACTGGTAGGTTAGCTTGCTGCTGGGTTCTGGCTGATTAGAACTGAGTGAAATGGGCCAGACACACCCTGAAGCCTTCCTGAAGTCCCTCCCTGGCTGGCCAACTTCCCTCATCCCTCCCTGGCCCTGATGGTGCACCGGTGGGGTCCCTCAGCCTGGCCTGCACCCTCTCACAACCTGGGACTTCTCAGAAGATGTCAGAGAATTGGTTTCAGCCCAATCCCGCAGGCCAGGCTGAGGGACCCCACTGTGGTACAAATTAATGCATCCATCCTCTAGCTTTCTTATATTGCTGTGGTACTTTCCAGCTAGTCTCCTTTTGGTACTATTCCCTTCTGACCTATGATTTTACACTCTCCTTCTGCCTCATTTTGCAAATACTTCTAAGAAGGCTCTCAATTTGATCCACTTTCTCTCATTCATTTAATGCTCAACTCTACCACCACACTTACCTCCCACAAGGTTCCCAGGTTGTGCCACTTAGTCTTTGCTTTACCAAATGCTGAAAGATACTCAAAATTCCTGTGACTACTATATCTGGAAATGCTACTTTGTTTAAATTGAAGGTTTTATATTTAGGTTTGAACTCCATTACCACCCATCTTAGAAAATGCGCACTGCCTAATTATTTTGTTGTCTAGATTATATATTTTTACAGAAGTCTTACAGCTATTTTAGATGTTTACATTAAATATGGTATAATAAAATTCTGCACAGGTGCATTTTGTGTGGCTCCTATAGTGGGTTTGAGTTTGTGTTCCTTATTATGGCTGCGTTTTTCCATTATTACCATAACTTTTTTTTGTTGGATTCCTTTTGAAAATCTGTTCATTCATCATCACAGGGCTCACATTCCTCCCCAGAAACAACCTAAAGCAAGAGTGGGTGCCCATTGTGGACCTGTGTTCTGTAGAATGCCCAGCACTATGTATTTTCCATACAGTCAGTCAAAATCCCATTTACATTATCTCCCTGGTTTCTACAGTTTCACGACAAGTAAAGCATCTTTAACTAAAAGCTCCTGGTGTACAAGATAGTATTTGACATACTTTTAACAACAATAGCAAAATATACACAGGCATTTGACACATTTAATAATATTTAAACAATGTGTATTTTGCCTGGTTTCCTATTCATGGATTGTTAATTAAATTCCATCTTAAAATGCCAACATTTTTATTGTATTCAACGTCCTGTTAATTGCACTGTTACTCAATAATTAACACATACTATTATTTTATGCAAATGAAAATCTCACAAAAATACAGTTATTTCTTTTAAACATAATTATTGCTTTAATGCTTGCCTGCATGTATTTTTTATTATAAAAGATATATATTTTTCAATTTTGCTGATATTTGAACACACAAGAATGTCAATAAAGATTTTTTTTTTAATTTTAAGAGGATGTTAAAATCAATACTGTATGATATCCATGAAACAAAATTTGGTAGAAATACATAAATCATCCCTATGTCTAAATTCAATATAATTACTGTCCCCCAAACTTTTGAATCTGAATTCACAAATATTTTATAGATGGGTTGATAAAAATTTAGACTTGGAATATTCTTTCCAGCTCCTCCAGTTCAAAACTTATTTTTTAATTTAATTTTTTTTTGTAAAAAATAAAGTATTTATTTCAAAGAGAAAAGTAGAGAAAGAGAAAGATAGAAACATTAGTGATGAGAGAATCATTGATTGACTGCTTCCTCCTTGCCCCACACTGGGGATTGAGCCCATAATCCAAGCATGTGCCCTGACCAGGAATCACACATTGACCTCCTGATTCATAGGTTAACACTCAACCACTGAGCTATGCTGGCTGGGTAACACTTATTTTTTTCAATAAGGACTTACATTCAGAGAGATTCAATAACTTGGCAGTAGTCACACAGTTGAAAAGCCAGGTTTCCTAATGTCCACTCCATTAAGAAACACTGCCATTTTACCTTTAAAAAATATACATAAGTGAATAGTTCTTAACTAAGTTCACATAAAGCAATTGATGAATAAATAGACTAATAGCCTTTAGGCTATTTATTTACTTTTCAAACAGGTTGTAATCAGTTTTGACACTTTCTGATAAATTTGGAAAAATAAGAATATTATGGTATTGAAAACACATCACATCTTATTTATCCATTATTGATGCAATATTGACTTGAACCAACAGCAATTTTATTATAGATCATTTGTTAGTAAGATCCACTATTTAATTTATTATTTTAAATTTTAAGGCTATTATGTTACCATAGGGGAAAAAAAGTTTAAATGGATATTCTAATGAGTTTCTGCTATGTATAAATAAAGTGTTTTGATTATTTGATCTCTTAGTATAAAGATAAAATATATAATTAATCACAATATTACAGAAATACAGATGTCCCTCAATCTGGCCTTTTGCTGCTCTCCTCGCAGCCACTGCCCCACCCCAGGCCTTTACTACACTGTTTTCCATGTCTATTGGCTACGCATATATGTTTATAAGTTCTTTGGTTAATCTCTTCTTCACTCTTCTCCTTTCAGGTATATGTCAATCTGTTAAAATATTGATATTGCCATTAAGTTGCACCATTTTGGCATATATATTGGATGGAAATACACAAGTACATTTTTAATCACTGACAATCAAGATTTTCGATATGTGGACATCAGTTGTCTCATGGTCAGTTGAAGTCCATTAAGTAAATTGAAATATTTATTTTAGATAGCTCATTGTGATTGGAACTAGTTTGCTACAAATGTAAGTTATCATAACTTGAATGTGTATCTGGTTGCTGTCTTCTTTTATTCTTGCCATATAAGTTTACCTTCCCTTTTATCAGTGTTATAAACCTAAAAGTAGGCTGGGAATTTTTTACAAACTACATATATCAAATAAGATTATAGTCTTTCCTGTAGTTTTCTCTGTACTACTTAAGAGCTATTGTGCCTTGTTATGGGCACTTCCTGAAAGATGAGCATTGTGACTGGGATATGGTAGGCACTTAAATACCCACTGCATTGCTTCGATAGCCAGGAGAACATGAGCTACATTTTATAAATAATGTAGTAGCTGCCCAAGTTGATTATTTATGAGTTATGAATAGAGAAGTTGTACTTCTTTGTAGAGGCTATGAATTTAATTATGCAATTCGGGAGAGTTTAGTATTTCTCCAACCTGTTCGTTGTTTTAAACTATGTGCTGATGTAAATATTCCTACTTCTCTGGCTTAGCAAACCTAACAGTACTGTGAGTACTAAAACATCAAGAAAACATTTCTGGAAAACCGCATTTCTTATTCAGCAGTTAATGCTTATATCTGAGGAATTGTGGCAAAGAGTTTATGCATTAGAGCACATTTAAATAAATCATTCAACACTGATTTAATTTTTAATAATTTTTTGTAAGTGAAATATAATACAGAATCATTCAGAATTATATATACAAGTTGATGATGAATTACTACAGAGTTGAATCCTCGAGATCTGGAAATCAAGCATTACGAACACCTTATCAGCTGCTCTTTGGCCTTTTCCCAACCACTCCTGAGATGGAGACTATTCAGTTTTTAACATGCCTACATTAGTTTTCCCTCTTTCTAAACTTTATATAAATGTATGTTTTATTTCAATATTTTATTTGTGAGATCATTATATCTTTGGGCATAGCTGTATTTCATTCATTTTCATGTTGCATATTATTCTAATATATAAATGTACCAGATGTTATTTTTAATTTGCTGTCATTGGAAATTGGGTTATTTCTTAATTTTTTTGATATTTTGAACACGCATTTTGGTAAACATGTCCGCATGCACTAATTGAGTTTATACCAAGTGTGGATTTGTGGGACACATGCTTTGCATGGGGTCATCTTTAGTATCTGCTACCTACAGATGTTCCAAAGCAGTGGTTTTAATTGACATGCGCAAAAGAATTGTATAAAAGTTCTTATCACTCCTTAACAATATGTAGAATAATCAATTTTTTAAAAATTTTTAGGCATTTTGTTGCCTTTGTAGTATTATATAAGCAGTCAGTTTTACTGAAATGATCTATACATATCTACATTTTCTCAGGTAATAGAGATGCTCTGTATACATGGATTCTTGTAGTTTACAAATTAGAGACTATTTTTAGTTATTTTTAAGAATATGCCAAAATGCTTTCTAAGGATATTTGGAGAGTGGTTAGAACTAGGAGCAGAATGGATATTACTAAAATATTCTCCACTGAAAAATAAGAACACCTAAGCAGTAGTTCTTAACCTTTCTAATACTGTGGCCTTTTAGTACAGTTCCTCATGTTGTGGTGACCCCCAACCATAAAGTTATTTTCGTTGCTACTTTATAACTGTAATTTTGCTACTGTTAACGAATCATAATGTAAATACCTGTGTTTTGTGATGATCTTAGGCGACCCTGCTAGCTGCTGCTGGAGAGCCTAAGACCATCGAAAAACACAGATATTTATATTATGATTCATTAGTAGTAGCAAAGTTACAGTTAGGAAGTAGCAAAGAAAATAATTTTATGGTTGGGGCTTACCACAACATGAAGAACTGTATTAAAGGGTCACGGCATTAGAAAGGTTGAGAACCACTGACCTAAAGTATCCTTATGTCCAATCTCGGAATTTGAGTAGTAAATGCTCAGTAAGAAAAGCCAATAACTAGGAAAAGGTTATCAAAAAATCCACAAATCACCATAATTCAGGCAATTCAGAATGAAAAATCAGAGAATCCACCTAAGGAAAAAAATAATTGCAGGTAAACATATGTCAATAACCAAGGCTTTAGTTAATAATCAAAGCAAAAATAGAAAGGAGTAAGAAGAGAGCACCAAGAAAATAAAGGCCTAGAACTCAAGACAGAATTTTGGTTCCCAAGGGTCAGGGTAGCAGTAAATATAAATAACATGTCAACCTCTGACCCTGAACTAACTACCCTGAACTTCTTTCATGTGTAAGGATGAAAGTGAAAATGTTGACAAGACATTGATCATACTGGAGCTAAGTGTGCTAAGGAAAGGAATCTGGCAATGGGTGTTCTCAAAGTGCAGGAAAGAAGAGCCACGTTGTGGATCCACACTACTTTAAAAGTTGACAACGGTTTAATCATGAAGGTAGATCTCATTGCTTCTGCAAATTTATAGAACCTAAATTTTCTTCCTCAGCTTTTTCTTCTTCTTCAATAGAATGAATCAATTTGAAAGTTCAACTTTGCAGAAAGCCCTTTGCTAAGTCCCATTTTAAGAATATTGAGTTGCCCTTGAAAGTTTTCTAATAACATAGAAATGGTATCTCATTCATGGGAATTATTGCAGTAAATGACTTTTAATAGGCAATAAAAAGTAAACAATGGCAGGTAAGAAAAGGCTTTATTCTCCGATGCCCACTGAGG
This sequence comes from Lasiurus borealis, assembly GCA_004026805.1. Taxonomy (NCBI): domain Eukaryota; kingdom Metazoa; phylum Chordata; class Mammalia; order Chiroptera; family Vespertilionidae; genus Lasiurus; species Lasiurus borealis. The sequence continues at coordinate 25,889 of PVJN01016363.1, forward strand.
TATATTTGAAATTCTTTTATAGCAAGATTCTTGACTCAGAAAATGGGACAAAACGAAATGTTTATGTTTTAAAAGGTTCCTATAGCATCTCTCAAGTCAGTTCTTAAAAGCCTCCTTTAGAAACTCAAGGAGAATTTTTAAGTTTGGAAGGTTTAAATTTATACTTTTTTTATTTTATTCTTTTGACTATTACTTCCGGATAAAGAATGTGATGACACCAGATTGTTTTCATTCTCTAAACGTAAAAACAAAACTTAATGTCTATAGAATAGAATGTCATTCACAGCAAGTAGTCCCATTTATACACCAGTTTGCAATATTATAATGACAACCTTATAGATTTAATATACATTTCCTTAAAATTATAGTTATGATAACATCTCTATACTAATAAAATAGCTAAAAATAATAACACTGGCAATACCAAGTACAGATGGGCAGCTGGAACACTCATATTGTCACTGGAAATGCAAAATAGAGCAACCATTTTGGAAAACAGTTTTGCAGTTTCTTATAAAGTTAAGCAACAATTACATTTCCCAGAAATAACATTTCTGAATATTTACCTGAAGAAATGGGAAAAAAATGTCCATTTTTAAAGTGTCATTAAAAGTTAATTTATAATTATCTCATACTAGAAATAGCCCATATATCCATCAGTTGATGAATTGATAAACAAACTGTAAAATCCATACAATAGAATAAAAATAATTTAAAAAATCTAAAATTTCTTTGTGTTTTTTTTTTTCTCATTGGTAAAACATGCATTTTTACTTTTTTTTTCTCTATGAATTACTTTCAGGTATCTGAGTTATTTTAAATTTATAAAAATGTATGAATACAGTTTTGTCACATTTGCAGAGATAAGTATACTAGAACAGAAGAGGCTTAATTATTACTTTATGCCCTTAAATTAAGTTCTTAAATGAAATGGGTAGGTGGGAAGATTGGTGTCTTTGTTTTAGCTCCAAAAGTACAAGCTAATTTGTCAAAATCCAATTGACTATGAGATAGAAGGAGAAAATTTTAAAAATAGGTAATGTGTTCAAATATCCTGTTAATGAGATGTATAGAGTTAAGATTATCCAACATTATTAAACCAAGAATTTATTTAAGACAGTCAAAAATTAATATAATGAGCATTGTAGTAACTTCTCTTCTTTGACTCTTAGCAAATTTCAAAATTATTCTTCATATAAAGCATAACTTATTCTTTGGCTTTGCCACTTGATAACATAGTAATCAAATGTAGACCTAATTTAAATGTTAAACTGTATTTAAAGACAGACCATTGATTAGTAATAAATAATTTTTATTGTCTGATCTAGTTGCTCAGGTTAAAAAACTTGGAATCATCTAAGATTCCTCTGTTTTTGTCATCCCCATGTTTGGTCTTCAACTACTGCTGGCTCTATTCAAACTTATCTAGAATACAATTACTTGCTTTCACATTTACTGTCAGAAACCAATCATTGTTCTCACTAAATGGATGTAAACAGGAAACCAGAAGGCTGGTCAACCTTAACTGCTCTGACAGGCCAGAGCTAATTACTCACTGTTTAGTTAAAAACATTGTTAGCTGAAGCAGCCTCTACTTGTGTGTTTCATGTTAATTTCTGTTTTTGTTATTTCCTGCCTACAGGCTAGGGGTGTGTCCCAAACCCTTAATAAAAGGGAGGAAAAGACCAGAGCAAGTAGTTGTCTTTTCCACTAGAGGAAGGCTCCCCGCCTGGCCCCCCAATATCGCCAAATTAATATTTTCTAGTCTTTCTTTTTGTTTGCGTGTGGCCTCCTTCAGAACCTGAACCCTGAACCAGGAACCCTAACCACACGGGATGTGGAAAGGGGCTCCCACAATTTACCACTATCACCGCTCTGCCACCGTCCACCATTGACCATTATATAGACTCCAACATAGTATTCCTGCTTTCACATTTGCCATCCACAGACTTTCCCCATGTAGGAGGTTAAAGGGTTCCTCTTCTGACAGCCAGAGGAACACTCTAACCTATAGAGTCATGTGATTTTCCAACTTAACACTAATGGCTTCTCATCTCAAAACTGAAGCCAGTATCCTTGTAGCGATCGGAAAAGTCCCATGCCCTTACCATTTCTTGGGCTCAACCTCACCCTCCATTATTTCTCTCCAGACATTCAATCTTTTGACTCTTTCTGAAACATTCCAGTGGTTTTATACATCAGACATTTTCTATTACTCTTGATTGTTTTCCCTAACATATGCAGGGGTGGGCAAAAGTAGGCTTACGGTTGTAACACAAATAAATAATATAATAAATAATAATACCAAATAAGCTCTATTTCAGACACTACTGTCTATGCCCATCCCATAGACACACAGTTTCCTTCTTGACCATGTTCAAATTATTATGTTCATGTTACTTTATCCATAAGATTAATACCCTAGTTGAAATTTAACCCACTCCCTTCTAACACACTTGTAATGCCACTCCATTTTGACTTATTTGTTCTCCCTGGTATTTATTATCTAAAGTACTATGTGTTTTACTTATTTATTAGCTCCCCTGCTAGAATGTATTCTTCAAGATGGCTATATTTCTTGTATGTTTTGTTTACCATATCCTAGCAGGTAAAACATTACCTGCCACAAATAGACAGATGCTTATTTTATATTTTTGAATGTATTTATAAACATAGATCTAATAATGTGATTATTATTACTAAATTTTTAATAATTACTAAATTATTAAGACTAAAACCAATTTAATATATAATAAATAGTCCTTAGTCTGTGCCTTTTATATATTGTCTACAGTGTCTACTTACACCTATATAAGTAATAAAATAGAGTTAAGGATATCTTAGTAATAACTTTGCTATAGAAAGCCATGTAAAAGAAGGGAATAAAGTTAAAATGAAAGTGATCCAAGTAATTATTCCAGTCAATTAATTGGTATATATCAAATGCATGAATTATCTGCTAATGAAATTCTCTTCATTATGCTCATCATTAGAATGTTCTTTAATCTTAATGGGTGCTAGCCCAATATTCTCTTCTCCCTACATCTTTTTACGCAGTCTCCCCATGTTCATGCCTGGAAGGTCACCAAGTTAATTGGCTGTTGGGTATTTAAAGTAGTTAATTCCATCTTATAATTTATCTGAGTTTTAAACTTATTTGGCCAAGGTTACAACATTAGCACAACCTCAAATCAAGAACATATTTCTGGACAGGATAACACTTCCCTAGTCAGTTGTTCAATGGAATAATGCATTTTGATGTAATTGCATGAAAATCTAGCTGCATTTATCTAAACTAGAAAGTACAACATCTGCTTTTCCTGTGACTTTTATGTTAGGCTTGTAACACATCCCAAGACATTGTGACAGGGGAATGATGGATACAAGGGTGGTGAATAAATAAATATCATAAGTTTGAGTGTTTTTAGTCTTACTTTACATTAACAGCTATGCCTGTGTAGTGTTATTATGGTTTGTTATGCAGTGATTCTCGCCCTTTTTACCTTCTAAATGCAATTTGTTGAGTATATATTAACTCATTTAATTCTCACGCCAATACTTGAAATGTAATTTGTTTCCTCCTCATTGTATAGATTAATACTCCAATATTCTGAGTCTCATGCCAATTATTGTTAGGAATCTGCAATCAAAAATAATGAGTCAGGTACCTTTACTCTTCTACACATGTTGCAAAGTCATACAGGTAATCAAATCGGGAGCAGTAGATCAGTGAATCATATAGTGTAGATGAATAAAGAAAAATTAAGAAATTGAAAATTTAAGAGTGCATACTCAAAGGACAGTGATGCTTAATTCAGTTCACTGCTGCCTTGCAGGATAGTAAACTCAGAAATGGATTTTCCATATGAAGTCAGATTATAGATTTTTAAATATTCTACATTTATTTATAAATGATGTGGCATATTTCCAACTATGTGCAGTCTAATTATGAAGTGTTGAGTTGAAAAGTTGCACTATACCATATTCTTCTTACTAACTTTAATTAAGTAGCTGATAATATTATTCTTAAAGCTGTCAGTTTCCAGGGAACCATTATCATCATAACTCATTACATTCTATCCTCTTGAGATCCTTCAGATAAGTGGTTTCCAAACTGAGTTCCACTCCACTCAGGCTCCACAGAAATGGCTGATGACTCACTGCAGGGAATGAGAGGAATGCTGAGGGGTTAGTGAGCCCTTGACCCACTTCATCCAGTGTAGATTTTCTCTGTCTTCGAATATATGACTTAAGCAATATTCTGCTGTTAAAAAAATTGGAAAGCAGCTAAAACTGGTTTGGCTCAGTGGATAGAGTGTCGGCCTGAGGACTGAAAGGTCCCAGGTTCGATTCCGTCAAGGGTATGTACCTTGGTTGTGGGCACATCCCCAGTAGGGGATATGCAGGAGGCAGCTCATCGATATTTCTCTCTCATCGATGTTCTAACTTTCTATCCCTCTCCCTTTCTCTCTGAAAAAATCAATGAAATATATTTTTAAAAAATTGGAAAGTTAATGTTGAGTGCTATGCTTATCAGAACTCTACAATTACCAACCAAGTGTTACTTCACACTAAAATAAAAATAACTAAAGGCATTGGGGACTTAATTTTCTATTTTGAAATTTGTCGTTACATGACCTCAGTGAGTTTAATGAGGAGCCTAGTTGTACCTCTTTAGCTACTTTTCCTGCAATACAATTTAATGGGGTCAGAATTTCTGACATGTAGAGGATGTTTGGTTCCATTTTTATTCCTTTGGTTTAGCCTCTGTGTGAATTTTCCCAGAAAGAATAATCTGTTCATAGGTTTATGACTTTCCTACAAGCTAAGCTTGCTTCAGGATAGTTTCTGGCCCTGTGACAAATTGTATTACTGGTCCTAATATTTATGTTTTCCATAAACAATTTGTGTATCCTTGATGTCCCACCTTATGCTTTGTGTCCTATATAATGATAGAAAATCCCCTTGCCTTGTCTGCTTCTCCTTGGTTAAAAAGTGTGTATTATTTTTCTTAGCTTAAAACACTATAGTTTCTAATTTTGTTTCATTTATACTTTTAATAAAGTTGGCAATAATTTTTGCAATTTCCTATTTACCCAAGAAAATAGTTAGTTATATCAATACCTAAATACATATTAAGAGTCTCATTCTATACTTTATTTATTCTATAATTTGTGAATTGACATGTCACGGTAATGTAATAAAGCAGTGGTCAGCAAACTGTGGTTTGCTGCTCTGTTGACTAATGAGTTTGCCAACCACTGTAATAAAGGGTTAGGTTAGTATTTCAATTGAAAGCAAAAATCGAAAAACAACATCACATGTTTTGGTCAGATAAGTGACAAGATAAAGTGATATAAAAAGTGATATCATAGAAATGACTCAAGAATGTTTTCAACATAGAGAAAAGAATGGGATAAATTCTTTTTGTTTCCCCATTGAAAAATAGAATTGACCTAATGTTCCCCATTTTTTTTTCTTTTAGGATAAATTGATATTTCGATATCATATCCCAATTGATCCTATAAATAATTTAAACATTTCACTCAGAAACTGCCCTGCCTCTCCTTGTCTCTTCTGTATTTATGTTGTGACTAGCAGGACAATTGCATTTCCTATTCACATTCTTAGTTGCTATATCTCACCCTTTTCTAATAGTTTTCTACAATTATCTTTTACTATAGCTTGCTGATGCTGCACATCTGAACTGCACACATCCTTTATTAAAGATGAACCTTTGGCCTCCTCTGAGCTTTATGGGACCTGATCCTTTATATTTGATCCATGTCTCTTCACTCTTTCAGGAGAGGGGGCACAGATTTAGATCACTTACTGGATATCCATTCTTTTGCCTCACCTGGCAGGAAAAAAGGCCTAACAACTACTTATCCACGCTGATCTTGGATATCATGATTAAAGTTATAAACACACTAACCCCACTCATAATTTCTGTTAAGACATGTTCTCTTATTAAGAACCTAATCATTTTCTTTTTGTTCGCCTTGGCAAATTTATGTCATTTTATCAAAGAAATTTCTGTCTCCAAAAACTATTTTATCACCAACAGTCATTGTTACTTGTATGATGATATTGAAAAATATTGCTTGAAACTCCCCACTTTTAGTTGTCAGTCCATTAAGCATCACTTACAGTCTAATTGCTGTGAAGCACTATCAAGCAGAACTTGGGAAAATGTCTACACTATTGCAACTCTATTAGAATGAAATTGAAAAATACCAACTCCACACCTTCTCTGGCCATGATCATGTTTTTCTACATCAATTCATTGCATAGATTCCTACCCTTCTAACCCCAGTCCACAATGAATGTACCTTCTACCAGACCACATTTATGCAACGTAATCAGTACCCAGGTGATATTGAGTGAGAGACACACACAAAGAGCATTAGGGCACCTGACAATATGTCAAGAGAGTTACCTATTCTATGCTGATTGAAATTGAGTTTTCGGAGAGAAAATGTGATTTCCAAATGCCACCTGGCCTTCCATCTGACACATTCATACCACCTGCTTCCAATGAAAATTGAACGAGTGCCTGCTGCGGCTGGGCAAAAATTATAAAGTCAATCAAATCTGCCTTCTACCTTCATTTGCCTTGAGAATGCTATTATCTTCCTTGATACCATGCTATTCCTAATTCCTCTAGACCTTGAACTGCATTCTGTTTCTATCTGCCATATAATTCATTAAATACATTTTTAAAATTTAATTAGCTCCAATATGGATACATTAAATTAACTATAAAATTCAGCCATTAACACCTACCAAGTTTGAAGTTGTTTTTCAAGAATGCTCACCCCTACCCTTATTCCAACTTGTTTCTCATCATCTGTGGGGTTCTTTGTTTGTTTTAGCTAGGTTTCAAATGTTTAGCTCTAGGACTCAGACATTATCTTCACACTTAGAAATTCAAAATTATTCCTATTAGGTCTCACTGGTATCTAAATTTTAATTTTTCCCAATTGATTCCAACTTTGCTTTTGGATCTGTTGTAGTTTTTAAAAAGCAAGATATGTCTCTCTTGTTCAGAATCTTATTTGGGGAAGAAAAGAGAGGCAGTATAATAAATGATTGAGTCATTCATGGACTATAGCAAGAATAAATATGATGATCACCCTAGAGATGGTACTGTCTCTTCAGCCACGTCTATGAGTCAGAGACAAATAAAATATTTTATTTATGGTTTCTCTAGGAATGTGCTATTTAATTGTCATTTTCTGAACTCTTTTTATTAAGTTTGATATTTTTACTTTAAAACTCTATATTTTTCAGCTGTTTACAGGAGTGCTTGAGCAGGGATGGGAGTTTGGAAAATATGCAATGCCATTTTTCATGATTCCCTGGGAAGTTTTTAAAAGAGGACTTTGATAAAGATTTTGATGTTGAAAGTAGTCATTTTGCTGAGGCAGATGAAGAAAGGAGAATGAAATTATAGCAGTATATTCAACCAACTTGTGCTCTCATCTATGCTGACTAGATTTGATGTTGAAGAGATCAAGTTAATTAGACTGCAATGTCAGTAAGTCAGTTTATATCTTTTGCAAATACAAGCATTCATCTTTACATACAAAAATCATAAGTGACAATTACAGTCTCGCTATAAAATAACTGATATTATAGAAATGTAAGGACATTATCCTCTATTTCTATTTTTTAACTATTTCTCTTTTTCCTAGGAATGCTTAAAGCAACTGACAAAATATACTAATTCATAGAGAGTAGATAAAAATTTGCTAATTACTTGAACCTCCCAGGATGTGAAAGCAGCCTTATCCTCTTTTTTCCTAAGTTAAAAATTGATTAAGTTGAATACTTCTCAAAGAGTGGTTTTACCTAAATAATTAAAGCAATGATTTTCAAAGTACTTACCTCCAGGTTAATGCCTGCCCTATAAGCTTAGGGATACCTGTGTCTTATTTTGTAGATAAATGTTTAGAGCAGAAATCCATTAAGACTAATCAAACCTGAGGCATTGTTGCAGGACATTAATTTACCTGAGCCTATTAATTGTTGTCTGTTTTCACTCTATATTTACTTAAACAGGAGTCTGGAAACTGAGATAAAAAAAAAACACTGCAAAATGCATATAAAATGGCAAAAGATCTGTACATACTATATACACACATGTGTACATACTAAATTTAAATATTAGAAATTGAACTCAAATATAATGTAGACTTACTTGCAGGAAATTGTTTAAAATAATTATGTTGTGATCCTAGGAATTAATAGTTTTTTGTAATCTGAAAAATGTACATTTGTTCCAAATATTAAATGAGGTTTTAGCCAGTTGCTTCATAGGACAACAATATAAGTGCTACCTAAGGCAAAGTGTTGTACATGAGATCTGGCAATTATCTGCAGCATCCATTTGCATGCTAAATATTTAATTTAAAAGCCAGCACTTCCCAAATACATGAAGAGCAGGCATGGGCCTGCACATGATTCATTTATGTTTAAGTAGCTTTCTATCTAGAAAATATTAACCATTGGTATACTACCAAGGACCATTGGATCTAATTCTAGTTCTTGGCTTTCTTCTTTGAGCACTTAAAGCTCTGTAAGGATTGGTATTTCATGGATTTTATTCTTCTAAGAAGACTTTCTAAAAAAGTAAAGAAGTTCTAGCCAGTTTTCTCAGTGGTTAGAATATTGAACTGCAGACCAAAGGACATAGCGCTTGATTCCTGGTCCAGGGCATGTACCTCAGTTACAGATTTCCCAGTCTAGTCGGAGGTGCATGCAAGAGTCATCCAATCAATGTGTCTCTATCATGTGGATCTCTCTCTCTATCTCTCTCTCTTTCCCCCTCATTCCTCCCTTCACTCTCTAGAGTGAAATCAATAGAAAAAATATCTTCATGTTAGGATAAAAATGTAAAGTGAAATAATAACAAATGTTTAAATTAAATATAAAATATTTTATTTAGCAATTAACACATGATCTCATTGAATATTTTGTAAATCATACATCATGAAATTTTGATATTGTTTTCCCTATGTTTTGAAATACTTGGTATTTAACCATTCTAGAAATTATTTATCAATAACTCAGCAATTACCCCAACTGTGCTAAAGATATGATAATAATATGACAAGGGAAGTATAGTGAGATTCTCCAGAAGAGGACACAATGTTGAAATAAATCATCCCTTTTTATTATCCTTAATTTTTGTAATATGTTGCCAAAAATTCCACCTAAGCTTTCCAAACAAGAGTATAAAGGAGATTCTGGAGAGATTACTTGTAGTATTAAGTCATTTTTTTTTTTTTGGCTTCATTAAACATAGATAAAGATCCAGATTTTAAATTTTCTTGCATAATATCAAAGAGAAGACAATTTACAGAGGAAGAGTTATCACAGTTATTAGACAAATTATAAGATAAATACAAAAGAACAGAGAACTGTACCCTAGCCTTCAAAGATGAAGAAATTGATTGTATAAGCACAATCTCAGAGTATGTCTTTATGTGGTACTAACTTTATTGGATTTTTAGTATTAAGGACTAGTAAATGAACAACACATTTATAAAAAAAAACATTTCACCCACTTACTCATAAATAGAAAAAAGTACATGCTATTTGCAAAATTAGTCAGGATCATTCTATTATGTCAAAATGGTTTTTGACAAATGTATATTTTATAATGACCAAAATGTACTTGGTATTGTTCATAAATGGATAAATGCTATAGGGGGTGGGTGTAAAAAATGATTGGAAGTAAATAGATGATGTAGAAATGAAAAAGAATATGATTGGTCATTAAAATATATACATATGTTTTATTTTATTTTTTTTTATTTTGCTATTATGGAGTAAGAAGCTGGCCATGCTTTCTACAGCACATTTTGAGCCATTAAAGTTTGCAGTAGAATTGCATTTGGATGGTATAAGTGCAAGAAGAACCCTAAACAATGATAAACTGGAGCATGTTAAAACTATTAGAAACCTATAATCAGTAGTTACAATATGGCTATATTGCAGGGCTATGAATGAGAGTGATTAGCAGTGAGTTGCATTCCAAGAATGTTGCCTATTTCAAGTATATATACTTTAACACTCAAGGACTTATGAAGTATAACTTATGTTTAATACATTTAAATTTGTATCAAATGTTCTAGTAAATTTGCTTTTTACTATTGACTTAATTTTACTTTTTAAACTTATTAATAAAATTACTTTTAAAAATTATTAAATTATAGTTGGCATGCAATACAATATTAGTTTTAGGTGTACAACAGTGTCTCCATGTCACTGGTTTGATTTTATTCATCAGTTTATTTTGTTCATTAGATTCCACATGTAGGAGAGATCATGTGAAACTTGTCTTTCTCTGATTAGTTTATTTCACTTACAAAATAATCTCTAGGTCCTTCATGCTGTCTCACAGGGTTAAAGATCCTTTCTTTTTTACAGCTGCATAGTATTCCATTGTGCGAATGTACCACAGCTTTTTTATCCACTTATCCACTGATGGGCACTTGGGCTATTTCTAGATCTTAACGATTATAAGTAACACTGCTAAGCACATAGGGGTGAATCATTTTACTCGGATCTTATAAACATATTAATGGGTAAAATATATTTCACAGCTATATGAGTGCCATAGATAAATGTCTGAGTCCTTTCAAAATGTATATGTTGAAATTTAATCCCCAATGTATTTGCATGTGGGGCCCCTGTGTGATGAGTATGTCATGAGGGTGGAGCTCTCATGAATGGGATCAATGCCCTTAGGAAGTGAACCCCAGAGAGACCCCTAATCCTGCCACTAGAGGTTAAAAAGTTTGATTACTTATGAACCAGAAAGTAGGCTCACACCTTTATCTTGGATTTCCAGCCTGCAGAACTATGTAAATTTAATTTCTGTTGTTTATAAGCTACTCAGCCTATACTACTTTATTACAAGAGAGCAAACAGTCTAAGATAGAGTAAACTCCATATTTCATATGGAAAGAAAATAAGGTATATGGAATAGGCACAATAATGTCCGCTCCCACTCCCCATAGAAAGAGTCCACCCTAGACTTTTAAATGGAAAAAGGAATGTTGCAGATATAATTAAGATTTGGATATTGAGATGGGAAGATTATCCTGGATTATCTGCCCAGTGTAATAATAGTGCTATGCTCAAAGGGAGATGTGACTGCCAAAGAGGTACAAATGGCAGAAAAGGAGCCATGTACCTGGGCTTGTGGGTGCATCCTCAAAAATGAAAAATAGAAGAAAATGAACTCTCTCCTACAGCCACCAGAAAGGGTGCAGTGTCTCCAACACACTGATTTTAGCCAAGTGAGTGAGTTGCTTCAACCTTTATGTTTGTGTAATTTGTTATGCAGCAGTAAAACATGAAAGCACTAAGGAAAGGTGATTTCCCCAAATTATACAACTCTATGGTTTGGAGCCTAGTTAAACTGAGACTTTGTTGAGGTAAGAATAAAGGAGATACATGGCAAAACAAGTGGAAGAACATATTTAAGACAATATTCACATACCTTAACATAATAAGCCACCACAGGCTTTTGTCTGATTTAATGATTACTTGAACAATATGTAGCTCTAAATTGCATTACATAGGAACCATTAATTGTCTTACAGAGTTTTGCCTACTTTTTAAATAGTTTCCCCTAAGTCTATCTGCCCTCTTTTCAAAACTGATAAGCACAGTCTTTTTTTTTTTTTTTTTTTTGTGAAGTCTTTATGAATCACAACAGGAAAGAAATGAAGTTTTTTCAAGTATTTAAAGCTTGTGAAGAGCCAATGTTGAATTTCTCTATAGACAGGTATATAGCCAACCCTTCTATCAAAGTCAGAAATGACTTCAAAGCTAAATATCCGGAGAAAACTCATTCCCTAATCAGATTGCATGATTCATTCTAGAAAAAAAAAATCTCAGAAAAATGATGATATTAGTCAATGTCTACAATTTTCATGATAAGAAAATTCTTTGTTCTTTTGTTAATTAAGCCAATATAGTTCAAGTGCCTGCAGTATTTAAGGCACAGTGGTCTCTTCAGGGTTGCATGATGATCCCAAGGGACCTGGTTCTGACCTGGGGGAGCTGCATTAGGTGCCATTTAACTAAGTTTTCTGCTTCTATGAACCTCAGGCAGAGAGTGTATGTACTGTCAGAGTTCTAAAATCTGAAATTTCATTTTGTGGTTCCTAAGCGCTGTTCCTCCACTCGCTATCTTGGAGAATTATTTTCAGTATTTGAGCATCAGTTTCTACACTAAAAGTAATTCTCACTGTACTTACCTTGCGGGGAAAGGAAGGGGGAGGAGATGAGGTTCAGCAGTCCCATGCTTATCAAGGATGTAGCACAGACCTAATTGTTCAAATGTTCTGCACAAGTGAGTCCTCACCTCTGTTTGTTGGAGAAACTCAAACTTGCCAATTGATGTCTCAGTCTTTTCTGGTATACATGTTCCTTTAAGTTCCTGTCGCGACCTGCGGGTTAAGTCATGGAGGATCCTAGATGGGGAGTGGGGATGAAAGGGACAAGAGACACAAGGAATGGAGACAAAACAAAATTCTGATCAAGTCTCATTTATTCATGAGGAATTCGGGGTATTTATAGGGAGAAGGAGGAATGAGGAAGTTAGAGAAAATTCCTAGCCGTAAGGCGAAACGCCTGGCTTACGGGAAAGAGATAGGGTTTGGGGTAATAGAAACCTAGCTCGAGGTTAGTGCTAATGTGGCTGGAGCTTACTACAAAATGGCTGTCAAGCACAAGTTTTTCTCAAGTTACCACACATAACTTCTAGGAAATTCTCAGCTTTTGAGAGTTGCATCTCTTTCCATTATATCTCACTTTCCTCAAAATGACACTTGAGTACACATAGGAGCACAGTGACTTCATATTGTTGAGACAGGAGGACTACCATCTGTGTGCCAGTCTTTACGATGCTTTTTCTTACTGCCTCTTCTGTGCAGCCAATAAGAACAAACACCCTGTTTCTTCTTAAATTGATTCTTCTCACCCTGCTGAGCAGGCAACTCATGAAGGTTGTGACAGATGAATACTGGTCAGGGATAACTGATCTACCTCTGCATACCTCAGTTTTCATTTACAGTCTGCATCCCCGGAGATCTGGCTGTACCTCCCATTCAGTCGCTTGACCTCATCACCTCCTTGATAATCCCAACTAATTACTTACCTTTCCCTGTCATTGTCATCCCTCTGTGTGCCATTCTTGATTGAATGAATAATTAATGAATGAATAAGATTTCCGGTCAGCACAGTCTGTAACAATATGTGTTTGTGTGACTGTTTGGAGCCACATGGATGCTAAGAACAGTTTGACATGGAGTCGCACAGGCCTTCCCTCTGCATAAGCACAACACCACACTGACTTTATTCTCAAACAGTCCCTTCACACTTTATTGAAGTTGAAGGTACACTGAATCCTGAAGAATAGCTTCCCCTCAAAGTTCCATGTGAGAACTGGATCAAAGGTCCTTTGCTTTGACCTTTACTTGTTTGAGAAACAGAAAGATAGCTGATGTAATTGAAGAATAATGATCACTAGAAAAGGGGTTATGAAATTAAGTCAGTGATAGCCAGACAATGGATTGCTGGCAGACAGGCCAATGAGATGAAATCTGTTGTTTGTTCAATGGGAAGACATTTTATTTTTAAAGCAAGGAAGAAATATGGTTTGATTTTTGCTTTATGAAGAGCTAACTGGTCAGGGAGGGAAATGGAAGCTGAAAAAAACACACAAAAAATCTAGAAGACATTTTTTTAGTTGTCCAGTTAGGAAGTTTTAAAGTTTTTCTATTTATACTGCTAAATATTTTATAACTTTTATGAGCACAATTATTTTTATTTTTAAGTTAATTCTACATATATTTTCTACAAGACAATTGAAGCTGTTTGTCTCTTTTCTGTGATGTTTCTCAATTTAAATGTAATCTGTAATTTAGAATATGAGAATTTGGTGCTAATTCTTCTTCTTGTTTTTTTTCACCTTCTTACCCAGCACTAAAACAAGATTTCATGATATCTGTAGCCCAAACTTACTAATAAATTGGCTGCAACTTGAAACTCAAGTGCAAACAAAGCAGTTGGGAGTTTTTCTTACTTTTTTTACATTACTTGGGTACATTTTCTTCTTAAGCATGCTTGTTTTGCTCTAAATATGTTCATTCTGATAAACAAGTGCTAAAATTATAACAATTTAAAACTGCTTTGAAACCAAGGCATGCATATAAGATAGTGGTTTCTCTTATATATATAATATTTGCATTGAATTCACTATTATGTCATTATTTCATATTTATTTTCATATAATTTATTAAATTATTCTTCTATTTATGTCTCTGTAAAAGTCATATATAAAATAGCATGGGAAATATTCAGACTCATTTTCTGTGCAGTTTATCTTCAAATCAAATATTTAAACATATATGTGTGTGTGTGTGTGTGTATATATATATATATATACACACACACATATATATATACATATATACATACACACACATATAATTGTAATAAATTTTTAAAAATTTGTTATATCATCAGAAAACATTATGAGTATTAAGTTTCTCTTAGAAATTTTTATTGGCTTCTCTTGCTCATGTGGTAGTGTCAATATGTTTTTTCCCATGAGGTAGAGATCTATACCTAATCTTTAAGTTCATATAAGCAATTTCCTGGGTCTGTGCCACTAATGGATTTAACTTTCAGAATATACCATGATTTGCACCATGTTTTTGCATGTCTAAATCACATTGTTTCGCATGCTCTTCTCCATTTTCCTATTGGTGAATATCCAAATATAAAAACTTTATTGAGTATTTCTAACTTGTAAAGCTTTTGCTAATATATCAGGAGAAAATTCAGAGATTTTGTGCCATCAGATATCTTGAATGTGACTCAACTGTGGCACTGATAACAACTAGTGTATTTAATATTTCATATGTTAGTTCCCGGTCCATGACTGACTTCCTAATGAGCATTTATGAATATATTTCATTCACTTTTGTATACCCCATGTTAACTCTGACAATGATTTGGTTTCAGGGAAAGCATTATTAATGACCAACTAACTAATAATTGATTAAACAATTTTTTCTTTTAAAATGTATCTTTTGTAATAATTGACTTTGCTTCATAGTAACTATATTTAATGAATTAGTAAGAAAATTTAAATATAGAATAGCAATATTTTTGAAGAAACCATTTTATTTGATTCAGTATACTTCATTTGCAACTTTATCTTTATCATCTCTTGTCATGTATGCATCTATGTGTGGTTTACTCTTTAAAAAGTAAAAATCAGATTTTCTTTCACTCATCTTTGAATCAAATTGCTTGTTCTTTAATGTTTTTGTTTCTGGGGTGGGATTTAGTTGTATATGTGAAAAGTGAGATATGCACATTACCTGACAGATGTCAAGGTAGACAGTGAAAAGGGAAAAAAGGAAAGGCTTTACGTTTTCCTTTTATCTTCTTTGCTTTTGCTTTCATACCTTTTCCTGGATTAATCCCTTCAAGGTCAATGGTGCTATCATTACTCCTCCAGGCAAAACTTCTAACTAATTAATGCATCAGCTGAGAAAGCAGTGGTTTTACTAATTATTGTAATGTTTAATTAGAAGAAAAAAACAGCTTTAATCCTATTGAACTTGGTCTGGGGCAGAATCCCTGCAAATATACCAATCTGTGGACAGTTTCTGAATCAAATAACTCTTAACTTGGATTAATAAAATAATTGAATCAGAGAAAAATGTAAGTAGAAAAATAAACAAAGGTCTTTGATGATAGGTTTCATAATTGACAAGCAATATCCTTCCTGAAGCTGGAAGAAGGCAGGAAACCCTCCCGTAAGTGTTTATTATGTTCAGGCTCCTGGGTTAGATAATACAACTTTTCTCTTTAAACTCCCAAACTATCCCTTACAGACAAAGCTGATAATCCTGATGACAGGTTAAGTAAATTTAAAACAAAACAACAGTCAACCAAACAACAAAAACTCATGCTATTATTAGTATGTGAAATTCATTTTAAAGGAATCTTAACATTATTTATGAACTAGTAAATAGTTACACAATATGTGGTGTCTTCTAGGAATCACATGTCCAAACATTTCCAATTAACTGATAAGCTCATGCATCACATCCTCTATTATCTATAATAATAAAAGTGTAATATGCTAATTAGACTGAATGAACTTTTGGGCAACCTTCCAGATGACCACACCATGACACTTACTGGTGCCAGGCCAGCCAAGGCAGGTGCGATGCCATTGGTTGGGGGCCTGGCCATTGCCCAATGATTGCTCCACAGAGGGAAGCCCAGGCCACCAACAGGCAGGCTGCAGCAGGTGGGCAGGGCCTCTGGGAAGCCTGGTCCAGGGTACCAGAGGGAAGTTTGGATCCAGGTGCCAGAGGGAAGCCAGTGCCAGCAGCTGGGGGAAGAAAGGCTTACTACTGCATGAATTGTGTGCATTGGGCCTCTAGTTAATTATATGATGGTGCAATAAACCACCTCCAAGTTTGGAGGGTTAAAATGTAAACCATTAACTTACCTTACAGCCTAACAGCCAGCTATTGGCTGGGTTCAGCTGGTTAGTTTTGCTAATCTGGATCACACTTGGCTGA